>CM026171.1:15403505-15459075 GCA_014825975.1 Bombus haemorrhoidalis
TCTTCCTAACTGAAACTCCGTAGTATTTTTATCGTGTTATTTTTCTTCCGAATTTTTCACATTTTCTCTCCGAAACGCGATCGAATTAATCTCAATGGAATTATAAATTCAATAATTCCGAGAAAAATGGAAGAGAGGAAATTCAAGGAATATCTCCGAATAATTCCTTCGCGAACAATTCCTCCATTAATTTCATATTTTCGTGATATAATTGAATCTTGTATTCAGAGGAAGGTTCAAAGCATCGTCGCTCAGATTATCAACGACGATGGAATTAAAATTTCAACTAGGATTCTTATCAGGCGATGCCAAAAGTCGTGGGCTCTAAGGTCTGGTTGCAGAATGGAAGATAGCAGTGTTAAAAAAATCCAACCCCTTGCCTACGTGGCTTTGAAAAGGATGGCTCGTACACCGAAGTACCACAGTCGAGAGGATGACTCGTGTCACCAGCGAGGTCGGAGCACAATACGTCGGCTTAAATTTGCCGAAACCGTGGCAAGAGATTGCGAAAGGGCCAGTACGCTCTTGTATAACGAAACATCCCCGTACCCGTCCGCCGACCGCTTTCGTGACTCGCGAGAATTCGAAAATAATTTTGTTCGGAACACCGCTCTTTCGAAGGACCCATTGTTGCCCGGAACTCGGTTCGTTCGACGTTGCCCGAATAATTTCAACCTTTTTCTCTTTCATTTCCGAATGCCTTTTCACAATTTCGAAATATCACTTCTCGATTTTTGACGATTCGCGCAGCTTTGCGAAATTTATTCGAATTCTTCTTGCAGTATTCAATTTTCCTTTTCACGATAACACCTAGTTTTGCGGAAATATTATTTTATCCTTATACGTTCGGGCAATTATTTCGCACTCGTAATTATTGAATAATTATTGAATAATTAGAGTTACTACAACGTAATAATATTATTTGTGTGTAAGCACGAAACTCGACATTTTCACGACGCAGAATGTTAATTAGGAAGGTTCGATTCGCGAGAAGTAATTTCGGGATAAATCGAATGCGTTTTAGAGTCCTGATACCGACGTCTGCGCCGAGGCCTCCGCGCTTAAATCCGGTTAATCCGGCTGTCCAATTTGTCGGGTGTAATTTTATTAGCCGATTGGCAGCTGGTTTCGAATTTAGAGTGTGGCTACTTGGCTGGTGATTTCGGTACCCCGATCTAAGTACAACGAACGGCACGCCAGAACGCGACATTTCGTCGATCGATTCCCCTTTTTCTCCTTCTTTCTCCGACTCTCGTGCCTCGTTTCGTCGACTTTCTGTCCACTGTTCGCTCTACCATAGCTTCTCAATCCTCCGTAATAAGATGAATAAATGATCGTATCGTTGATCAAATCGATAAATTACGATTTCAGTACAATGATAAACTAAACGTTTTTCCTTTTTTCTCTTTTTCTTTTTTTTTTTTTTTTTCAAAGAAAGGAACGGATCGATATTCGAATAAGGGAAGATGAAACGTTTGAACGGTAGTGTGGATCAGACGCCGTTCTAAATAAGTTATATTCCCTTAAAGCTCTCGATACGCATGCTGTTTTCAAGCCTATCCCGATAACAGCTGATCCGTTTCATTTCTTCGAACGATCGATTCATCTTTCCGAGAAGGGTTGACAAGTTTCTGCAGCTTGATTCCTAATTATCTAATTATCACTTTCCTAATTATCACTTTTACGCAGCCGTGGTTCCTCTACTTTTTCTTTTTTTTTTTTTTTTTTTTTTTTTTTTTTTTTTTTTAGTCTATAAAGAAACCAAATACTATAGCGAAATTATATAAATACAATTTTGTCGGAATCGCACGAATATATAATCCGTGTTCGGCAAATTCTGTGACGTTACCCCGTGCACAACAAAAGGCGAGCAATTCGCGGGATCGTCAGAAGGTCGGAAAGAAGTAAATCTTTTGAAACGTGCAGTAGACGTAGGCCCGCCTATATTAGCGATACGTTGTAGCCGGTTTCTGGGTCATTGGCGTAGCATGTAGTTTTTCGCGTGTGAGAGTCGCGTTAGCTGGTTCGTGGTGGTCGATCGTTCGTCCCTCGACTTCGAGGTAATATTCGAAGCCAATTAGAATAGACGAGGCCTCGTCGATCTAGCCCGTTTCCGCGATTCCTCGTGCACCAGCCTCTCGAACCGTTATCCACGAAGCTTATCGACGACTCACGCGCGTGCCTCGTCGTGTTACTTAATTCGAATATCGATCGAGATTCCTAGCGAATCGAACACGTTTCAAGCATTACTTTATACGATTCTGCTTATATTGCTCCGCTGGGGAATTCTTGAATGTCGGACAAATACGATTGCCAATATTCAAAATTGGTTGAAATCGGAAACGATGCAGTCAGTTTTTGGAATGTCGATCTTGCTTCTAGTTGATAAGAACTATCACATCGAGCCTTTCGGTGGGCACTTTTTCTCCATAACGATAATATGTGATACAATATGCTTCTGGAAGGGGGAGAGACGAGTTGATGGTAATTTAGAAATTTGCTGCGCGGTCCTACGAGACAGATTTATTATGTATATGCACAGTGATCGGCGAAAGTATTTGAACAACCGCCCTTGTAGAAGCTCGGAATAAATTTCTGGCAGTGAATTTAGAATTCAAGTAGCCTCGATTAAATCGTGTAACTGCGTGGTCACCGATCGATACATCAGGATCTCCTGGTGCGTTCGAGAGAGAAGGTTCGACAAGCGCGGCGCAGCACGGGAATCGCGTAAAACAGGAAACGGCTCGAGGAGAGAATCAGAGACCGGGCTTGTCCTCCATTTTGATCGCAATGGGGTCAAGGTCGGGGCATTTTAACACTGCGAGATCGATCGATCGTGGCGACCGCATCGGCCTCTCACCGTTCGCTTCGCTCGGACTCACGTACAAACGAATTTTCTTCTCTATCGCGATTACAAATATCCATAGGTGTTTACCACGATATTCAAGCCTGCCCTGGCAATAGGATAATCACGTCTTTGATAGTGTTGAGAAGCGAACTAGAAAAGTGAAGTGCTATAAAAAAAATACGAGAAACGCAGAACGTTAACGCGTCTCAAAGTTAAGAAGGAAAGAGACTGGTCTTTGTGGAACAGCAAGTTGGAAACTTCGCGGGGAAAGTTAACCCTCTATAATATTATGCTTGGCTTTAAAATTACAAAAACACGCCCTCCGTATTTTCTACATTTTATTCTCTTCGTCGTTCTTGTATTTTCGAAGCACTATAAATATAGCGGGCAAATATCTAAATATAAATAATGGGAAATTAACTTGGATCGAATTTCGTCTAAGAATTTTACCTATTCATATGAAACCAAACATCGAATCTGTTACAAAAACAAGCAATCCCTTTGTGAAAATCATCATTTCCTCAATTTCACAGCAAGGTGAAAAATTGCAACGAACGTGTAACCCTTTTTCCTCGTAAGGGAACAAAATTCTGATCATAGAGGGTTAAATTTCAAGATGAATACACGCGTAAATAGAATCGATGAGAGAGGTTCAAAAGCAAATAATGAAATCAATCGTTGCTAAGTCAACCCCTGAATCTCGGATCCTCCTCGAGCAACTTTCCTGTTGCTGATTCGCGCGATTTCGAGTGGTCGAGGGCTCGTCGTTCTTTCCCGCCTTCGTTCGTACGTTCTCTTTACGCCTATTAACATCTCTTCTTCCCTCTGTCTTACTCCGTCTATCTCTTCCTTTCAATTTATCACCCTTCTCTCTCTCTCTCTCTCTCTCCCTCTCCCTCTCTCTCTCTCTCTCCCTCTCTCTCTCTCTCTCTCTTTCTCTCTCCCTCTCGTTTTCTCTGTCCGTCGCGTTCTCTCGGTATGTTCTTTCGCTTTTCCCCCATTTATTTCTTTTTCTCTTGTCTCTTTCGGTATTATCACCTCGACAACCGCGACTCTCTCGAGCGGCTTCTCAATAAAATGCCTCCGTACGTGTCACTTGTCAGGCTTTGTATTTTCTTGTTTTCTCTTTGCTCTCGAAAAATATACATACGTGAGAATGGTGATTGGTCGTCGTGTGATTTTCTTTCTCTTTTTTACCCAATCTGTTTGATCGTGTGTTCTTGTGTTTGTACATGTACATGTATGTATGCCTGTACTAGATAGATATACAAGTGAGTACAAGTGGATGTCTTTTGTTCGTGTTTGACTGGTCGCTGTTCTCTTTCCAATCTAAAGCTTACGTTCAAAGAAGCAGCAGCAAAAATACGGTGTACAGACACGTGTATCTGCGAGTGTGTGCGTCTCATGTGTGTACAGATATGTGTGAGTATACATAGTCACGTGTACGGATTATAAATAATATTACGGTTCATACAGGTATAGCGAACGTGCATGGAATCGTACTGTTCTGTTTACTGTTCTCTGCGCTGTGTCGTTGTGAGTTTCCTCCCACTCGATCGTGATACATCGGTGTATTTGTACGTGTACGAAGGTGTCTGGACGCGTCTGTTTGTAACGGTGTTCTGCTATTTTGGCGGCAAAACGAAGGAAACGAAAATTGATGCGAACGGATGCAGTCGGACCCTCTGAGGGGGATTTCACGCTTCGAAGATCGGTTCCGCGACAGCGCGGTTTCCGCTGGATATTTCCGCCATTTTCATGAAAATAGGAAAATTATCAAGAAAGAAAAGAAAAAAAGAAAAAAAGGGAAAAACTGTTTCAGTTTATTTCAATCTCTAGCTAGAAAAGAGGGTTCCTATCTCTCCAATCTTTCGCGCGCTTCACACGGCGAAGAATGTTTCGACAATGAAACAAGTCCGATCTAGAAGAAAGCTTCGATGCTCGATACCGATTAATCTTTAAAAAAAAAAAATCGACTCTATCAAAAATCCTCGCCATTTTACAAAAGAGATTTCAAAAGCATCCATCATCACAAAATCGATTGTAACAGAAATAATCGCTCGACGTTCGGTCTTTGAAACATCAAGATGTAACTATAAAAATTCAAAACAGAAAAACGGCTAATCAACGTCGATTTTACGCGATGAATTGATTCCGACGACGAGGAACAGGCGTCGCGACGCGCCAGAGCCAAGACATCCTGTGATCGAGGCCTGCAATCGCAGGACATCCGTAGCTTCTGACGCGACCGAGTAGCGAGAACCTAGCCGTCAAGGAAGTGGATCGATCATGAGGATCGATCATCAGGAGTGAGACGAAACTTTGCTCGAGCGAACCACGCAGCGTACGTCTGCGTGGTCGCCCGGCGCTCGCGGTCCTCCCTCGGAAAATGGTACCGAACTTCCTTCGAGAAACCGCGAAATCGACGATGAAAGAAAAACACGAAGGCAACCAATGGCGATCCAAATAATTTCGGAAATATCTACGACGACGAACCGCGCTGGTTTTTTAAAATGGGCAAGGGACCCAGTTTTTTAAACTTCCACAGTCTCTTTTACATTTTTACCATTTACATTTCTAAGAATGCAATTATCTCTCTGGTGAAATTTTTGCACGACGAAGAGTTGACATATTGTTCCGTGCAGATCTCGCGAATGAAGGATTTACTGGGTTGGGAAATCAATTCTTTTTTTTTTTTTTTTTATTGAAACTCGTCCGATTCATTTAACCACAAATTCGTAATCGAAGATTACTGCTCTTCAAAAATAATAAGCTTCTGTACTCTGTAGAATTGTTCTCCTTCCGTGGATTAATACAGTATTTGATTAACAAGACGAAATCGTTACTTCAAAGGTAGGAAGGGATCGCGAGAGCTGCACGGGCCGCCATAACGATTCGAAAACGATGCAAAATCATGGCGACTGCATGGGTCATCGTGGAAATGAAACAAGAAAGAAAGAATGCGCAGGAGTTGGGGCTGGGTGCTCGTGAACAGAAGAGGAAGAAGATGAAGAAGAAGCCTGTTACGAGCGTTCGCGATGGCAAAACGAAAAATAACTGGTAAAAACCGCGGGCAATCGATCGATCGATCGATCGGTCGGCTCGTTCGAATCGAAAATCAATAGCCTGAACGAAAAGAAGGAAAGGCGAGAGCGGTGTCGCGCTGCTTCCGGTCCGCGCAGGATTCCGCTGGTAACCTGACTGGCGAGCAGGAAATATCGAAAAGAGGATCGTTTTTCATTGATTAGATCCCTTCTCCTCGTTCGTAAGGGTGGACGATGAAATCGAGATAGCTGAACGTTCGATCTTTCTTTCGGAAGTAGATCTTTTTCTGCAAAAAATATTTTCTACATTAATGCGTATCCTCGATATGACTCGATGAAGAGCGAAGATGGCAATTTCGCGGGAATTTTTAGCCGTTTCTCCGATTAACGGCACCTCCAATTGGCTCCTTTATTCTAATCACTGCCGATGCACGATAGAATTCTTTTCAAATCCGACGGATTATCGTTTCGTGGAGGAAGCGGATCTCTATTCCGTTCAATGAAAAAAAACCGCAGAATTTTTGGAATATCTCTCGGCTCGGTCAGGAATTCCCATCGGTCCCGCACGTATCAGTTGCGTAATTGACGAAGTATGCGGGACACGCGGCGGTATATGTTAATGTGTATGGTGTGTGATCACACGGAACGTCTGTATGTAAGTTGTATGTAACGTATAGAGAGAATATATGTCTGTATATATATATATGGATATATATGTATATATAAAGGCAAGGTCAAAGGTCAACGTACGTCTCGATCCATTACAACAACGTCATATATATATATATATATATAAGATAATATAATATAATAATATAATAACAATATAATCTGGTTTATAGAGAACAGTGTAGTTATCATAGGTGGAATTAGTTACGAAACACCGAAACTGAGAGACTCACAAGCAGGAAGAGGAGGGTGTTTTCCTTCGTTTAGAGTTGACCGATCTCACGTTAACATTGCGCATCTGGTAGTCTGCAATGCAAAACACACTTTGGTAGGGTCAGGGACGGACGACGGCCTTTCGAGGTGACGAGAAACGAAAAGCAACTTTTTTTTCTCAGATTTCAACAATGTCTTTTTTGTTGACAAAGAAACACGACCGAACACATATAGACTTTCTTTAATTTTATTCGATTTTTTTTTTTTTTTTTTTTTTTTTTTTTTCCCAGTTAATTCTTGTCGTTCATTCACCAGGTGGTCGGCTCTGTCTCTCTCTCGCTCTTTCTCTATCTGTCTCTCTATCGGTCTCTACTGCGCTGTTTCTTTATTACTCTGCATCGAGTTGGTCTCTATCTCTCACGCTATAATCTCTGTCTCTTAGGTGAGGGGCGGTGCGAGCTACTAACCCCCATTCAATTCTTTTTTTGCCTCTCTTTTACTTTCGATTGAAACCCTCTCTACCGTCAACGAGTTTACACCCCCGTCGCAAGCCGTCGTCTGTGTTCTCCGTGCTCGTTTCCACGCCGGGGGGAGGGGGGGTTGAAGTCGGTCACCGCGGTCGGCTCCCAAAGCAGCCCTTCTTCCTAATTCGATTCGCTTTCTTTTCTCCCTCTCTCTCTCTCTCTCTCTTTCTCTCCCTCTCTCTCTCTCGCTCTCTCTCTCTCTCTCTCGCTCTCTCTCTCTCCCTCCCTTTCCTGTTTCTGTATATAGGAGATATTTAGATATCGCGAAGTTTACTTTCCGTAACATCTCTCGGGTCACAGAGTTTTCACGTTCTTTTCAGTGCAGGGTTCACAGGGTGCCTGGGGTATGTCGACGCCGCACCGAGTTCAATCCCTCGAATTCCGACGGGAACGCAGCGCTTACCCCGGCGTTCCTTGACTATGGAAGCGTCGAGCCAGTTCGCGGGTAAAAATCATCGCTCGTCTCGGAAGTGATGCTTGTGGCAACACGAGAACGCTCCGATTATCGTTCACGAAATTTTCCATAATTAAATTATCAATACCGAAGACAACTTTTCGCAACAATCCGCTCTTTCAATCGTTTCATCATGTAAATAGGCGAACGGATACTTGGTGGAATTGTATTACACGAATTTCAAGTCTCACACTGCGAAAGTCACAGAGAATCATGACCAATGGAAATTTTAGATACTTAGATATAGAAGTATGAAAACTGATTCTCGGAGAAGAATTCTCGTACTGTCACGCAAGTCCGTCCGGAATCGACTTTCGAGGATGACGGAAAGCGGAACAGGGGAGCCGCGAGAGGGGGCGCTTGATCGCCAGTCGAATGAAACAGGTAACTCGTTTGCCTTTTTCTCTTTTCTCGGCGACGTGTGGAATTGCGCACACGGATCGTCGAGTAGTCGCGCGGCCTGTCAGTCGGTCGCCGTGTAACGAGAGGGTGCCGACGTGCGAGCAGAAGTCCACTCTAAATTCGAAACGAAAGGAACGGGGTGAATATTCGCGCGGCGCTATAATAACAACGAAAGAAGATCAGGAGAATCCGTAGGGGGTGGCGACGGATCCCCTGCGAAACGACCGCTTCTCGTGATTCTCTTGTACTCTTTGCTCGTCTCGACTTCGATCATCTGTTTCGTTTTTTTCTTTTTTTTTTTTTTGGCTCCTTTTCTTCTCTCTCTCTTTCTCTCTCTCTCTCTCTCTCTCTCTCTCCCTCTCCCTCTCTCTCTCTCCCTCCCTCTCACTCTCTCACTCTCTGTTTCGATTGTGCTTTTTTTCTATTTTGACTCGCTTTCTTTTCAATTCGATAAAAAGTTTTGCTTTGCTTTGTAAAGTTTTGGAAACAGAGAGCACGCGTCCCGATCGAAAGGGACAATCCGCGCGGTTTCTCCCTGCTTATCTTTCTCTTCTCGCTCTCTCGGAGGTCTGTCTCTTCGCGTTCGCGTTCTTTCGGACTTGCTCGATCCAGGCGCTCGACTCTCGCTGAAAGTCCTTACAGATCCTTGGCGCACTATGACATCTCTTTCTTCCATAAATGCGATTAGAACTTGCAAAATCTATACATTGATCGTTATTTAATTTCGATACAACAGGAAGTTAAGATATCCGGATGTCCATAATGACGCCAAGGTTCCAGATATCTGAAAAGAAGATTAGTTGCTGCGGGGGGAACAAAGAGGCATATCGTTGTCGTTGACGCGTCGCTCGAGTTGGAATAACGTTCGAAATACCGCGGGAAGGATCTTACGCAACGAATCGTTTATAAAATATTACGTTAGCTCCACGATAAGAGAAGATTTAAGATCTTCGATTTCGTCAAATATACTCGTTATGTACATATCGCTCCAAACTACCCAAATCCAGCACGTTGTTGTTTCATCGAAAGATTCGACAGACGTTGACTGATCCAAAGAAGGAAAGAAAAGAAAAATATATGTATATACATATATATATATATTTTTTTTTTTCGTCGAACATCTTCTCAACTATGGTATCACTAGATTAGAAATTTCAGCGATCTTTGCTCATCAAAAATGAAACACTGACTTCCTCTCTGTAAAGGATTCGATCTCTTACAAGGTTGTCCCCTTAAGCTCGTTCCTTTTGCACCTCTCTATCCTGCTATCCTGTACTTAAGCATCGTGAATCTTAAGCATCGTCAACACTCATTTCCATCTCGTACGTACCTACGATCGTACTACTACAAGTAACCTCGCACGACCGTCACGAGATACCCGGACAATTCTCGAAGAACTGGACAGGAGGAACGATTCTCCAAATTCGATCCGCCACAAAGGGAGTCGATTACCTTTGACGGAACCACCTGTTCGTGTCGTTTTTCTCTCGTTACCTAGCGGGCCGAATTCGGTATCCGGCCATAGACCGCCCTATAAAAAGCGGGAAAGTGGACGAGCAGCGAAGGCCATCGAGGGGAGGCGGGGAGGGGGTTTAGGGATCGTGAACGGGGTGGTTGGCGATCGACTCGACGGAAGAGAGGTCAGCCATAGAGGGGGATGGGGGCAGGGCCCGGCGAATTTAAAAGTAATTTTGACGTCGGCAAGAGCGCCGCGAAAGGGTTTCCGACGGATCGTTACAGGCCTTTGATCGCGAATTAAAAGCTTGAAGTCGACAGTTTAGCGATGCCACCTCTACAGACCTCTCTCTCTCTCTCTCTCTCTCTCTCTCTGTTCCCGTCCTTTCCCACCTTTCACCCTCCCACCCTTTTCAATCTACACATCTGCCAGCTCTATCTCCATCCAGCCCAACTACCCTTCCTTCCCCGCTCTAGCTCTCTTCATCCACGGTCACTTCTATTTTTTCTTTTTTTTTTTTTCTTTCCTTTTCTCTCTCTGATACTCTTTCTCCTCCGTCGTCTCCCTTTCGCCGTTTGCCGCTGCACCCAGCCAGCCTCGTCCGGCTGTCTGTCTTTTCCTCTCGCGGACCACTCTGACGGCTCTCTCCGACTCTCTTTTTCTCCCTGTCTTTATCTCGCGGCACGCTTGCTGAACGGTTCGTTAACCTGTCTGCAGCGTTTATTGGCGCTGCCGATGTAAAAGGAGAGCTTACCAATAACATATTACTATTTCAATCCTAGTCGAGAGGCCGCGGATAAATCCTTTGCCGCGCCGTGCCGAGCGGACCGATTTTTCTTTCCAATCCTCCCTCCGGTACCCCAGATATCTCTCTGTCTTTCTCTCCTTTTATCATTCTGTTCTCGCTCATCCTCACCCTCCAACGCTGTTTCTCTTTGTATGCACGCGCGTCCGTCTATCTTTTCTACCGCTTCGGCTCGGGAATACTTTCGCCCCCAACCCCCGGCCGACCAACCCAACGACAGGCGGACGTAACTGCGTTTTTTCCCCGACGGATATCTTCGGATCTCAGCGTCCGTTTCGGGGCTTTAACGATTGTCGATTGATCTTCGCCGCGTGCACTGTTGCCTTTCACCGCGTACGCTGCCCCCCTTCGGTGGTTCGGCCGAGAGATGGTGCACGACAAGCTCCGAGATACTAACGAGATACTAATCAGGGAAAGGGTCGAGGTGTCGTTGAAAATACGGTGCGGTTGTTAAGGGTCGAGAAGGGAACTAGGTCAGATTTGCCGAAGTCAAAAGCAGGAATTAATCGAACTTGAAATTCCTGAGAGAAGAAGCAACGATGTCGGGTAACCTTCGGGAATTCTCGATGACAAATTTGTACATTTGCACCGATGGCGGCAACGATCGTGTAACGGTGGCTTAATTGGCCGCAAGTGGGGAACTCGTTTAGACAGCTATATTTCCAGCTTTATTTTCCAAACATCATAAAGCCACGCTGATCAACTTCGATTTCCGTAAATTTCGTAACTCGATTATCTGGATAGGTGAGTGGATTTCTTGCGAAAGCTGTCTCGGTCTCGTAAGTTTATTCGTTACGAATAAATATTCGTGAATTCCAAAATATGAAATGTCGAAGATATTTGTAATTGAATTTGACCAATATGTCCTCTAAGTGGCTAAAGTGCAAGTCACATGCATATATTCTTGATGGAAGAGATACAGTGTGGTTAGAAATTAAAGCATTACGTAGACACGCTAATTGATCTAGCCGCAGCTGTGGTCACGGCTAGGTATCAGGTGCTCAGTCCGTTAAGTCAGTTCCAAGAACTGGCGAGGATCTTTCATGATACAAGCGAGTCGAGTCATTGAAAATTGTGAACTTTGACTTCCGACCAATTTTCTGACCTCGTTGCATCGCTTCCACCGATCGTGGAACTAAAAAAAAAAAAAAAAAAAAAAACTCTACTATCCGGATTTTTTGATCTTCTGATATTACTCGACAGTACCAGACCATTTCAGTCCTCGAAATAGCTGACATCTCGAGTGTACGAATCCGAACTACGGATAGCGATCGAAGCTTCCCAAAAATTGCGCGCTACGGCTCAACTTTGAATAAGAGAGAAAGAGAAAGAGAAAGAGAGAGAGAGAGAGAGAGAGAGAGAAAAGAAGCCTAAATTCAGAAGAGAACTGAACGAAGAGCTACAGATAGGAGCTTCGACGAGCCACCCCCGTCGAGTCGAAAAAGAAGAGGGCTGTTAAAAAACGTACATATGGTTCCTAGGATGCGCCGAGGCACGGGGATGAGGGGGAAACGTTTAGATAGGATACGTTCGATTTTGTCCAAATATGACGGTTCGATGTACACTGGCCAGAGGCGGGCGGTGTGGGCGGCTGGGCGATAGGGGGTGGGGAGGAGGGCGGTAGGAAGGGTTGGGCAGGCACACGAATTCGAAGGCCGAGCTTTTCGGTCGAGAGTTTCGGCTGGAATATTGGAAAACGCCGAGTTCGAGTACAAGAGAGACTCGGAGGCTTCCCCCGATATGCATATAAACACAATACCTACCCCCCTAGTCGCTGGTTTTCGAGGTTGGTACGCGAACGAGCGCGCGACCGCGCACAGACACACGTGTGTATGCTCGGACACAGGGCCGAACGAAACGCTCTTAATATGCCAATGTGCACACATATTCGAACTATAGCCAGGATATCTAGCGACGTGTATATTTTATATCCGGCTAACAACGCTGGGTTCCGAAGTGGGCGACAGCCAGAGTGGGTGGCAGCGTCTAGCGACCAGGATATCTCCATCGACATGAACTAATCCAAACCCGGTATACCGCTGCCTCGACTTTTATTAAGGCGATATTAAGCCATTACCGGACTGTGCCAGTTTCTCCTACCGGTTGAAATTTATTTCTCGTTGCTTTTTGTTCTTTATTTTCTCTTTTCTTTTTCTTTTTTTTTTTCTTCTTCCTCTTCTTCTTTTCTCTTTCCCTTTTTTGCTCGCCCTGTTCCGTTTGCCTCGGATTTTTAGATATTTCCTGACGCGACGCGATGCGGCGGTTACTCGCCATCGGGCAGACTTGTGACTTTTCAAATAATTTCCGATCGATCCGCATTTCGGGACGAGTTCTGTGGTCTGTTGGTCTATGACATCATCGAGAAAGTTGGAGCATCCGCTTTGTCGCGGTTTTTGTATGCAGATGATGTTTGATCGACCTGGTTCGCAAGTTAATAACATTTCGAAATAGGGAAAAATTTGGTTCCACGTGAGTACGGTATGATAACTGGAACCGCGGGGCTATCGCCCCTCGCGTTCTATCCGCGAACTCATCGATTATCCCTAAACAATAAGAGACTAAATATTCCGACAATAATAGTTTCCTCCGTTCCCGCGCAATTTTCCATGCCGAGTATCCGAGGAATGCCTAATATCTGTCCGGCACGTGTCCCCCATATTCTCGTTCCTATCGCACCCCTGGCTGCGGTACGTACCGCGGAGGGACGCAGAGAAAGCTCGGATCGAGCCGCCCCTGGCTAAACTTGGAAACCGATTGCTCCACTCTATTCGATACGCGTTTATAATTTATAATTTTCTCGCGATGGCGAAGAATCCATGGCGAAAAATCGCTCCAACGATTTTTTCTCTCACCCCTTTCGACTCTATATCACATATACATATATACGTATACATGTACGCGTATCTCTATATATCTACATTTATATACGACGGGAGCTTCTAGCATATTTCTTCTCACATTTTTCACCCCCGTCCAGCCACGGTATATTATAAATGCAAGGGAAGCAGACGGGGCGAACTGCCATCGGCAGGATTGATGGGTATCTAATTATGCGAATAAAAATACACCCTCCGCGGTAAACCGGGACGATAAACGCGCGCCTGTGCATGCCCCGCTCTGTACGTGCGCTTAAATGTCTAAGCATGTGCGAGCGCATACGTGTGCGCGTTGGACGAAGGAGGACGTATGCACGGAGAAATTTGGCATTTTCCTGGCCCACTGCCTGAATCTATGAAAGTAAACGACGCAGAATTGGCGAGGGTGGAGCGTTGCACGAGGACCGTAATTAATACGAAGCTATTCGATCGAGCGGAAATTGTTGGCTGTTAATGGGGCTGAATTATTTTCTCTGTACGAGGAGCGCGGTTTAATTAACCATTTGAGGAGGTAACGTTCTCGTGTCGTGTAGAATGGCGTCGTGGTGCGGAGACGCGGATTATTTGTCTGGTTGATTTTTCAAATGGAGCCGTACGGAGCGCAAGAGAGATTGTTCGAGAAAACGTGTTGCTACGAGAACGAGGGTGCCGCGAACGATATTACAGAGGAATCAGAGCCTAGTTACCATCGTTCGGACGGTTCTAGAAGAACCGTGGACAAATCGCTATTCCCGCACGTCTAATTGATTAATCAAAACGTCGTTTAATATAATTAACTGATAAAGAAAAGCCTTTGTCGTGTTTCTTATGTAAATTGCGATGTTACATTCGTCCTAATAACACCGTCAGTAATAATAAAAAATTAATCATCTCCGTAAGTTGCCATCTTAAATCGATATTCTTCTTTACCAACGGGGAAAATTTGGGTTAACGTAATTAATAAATAGCACCACTTGTGTAAATAGCAATAATAAATTATCATTCTCCTTAATTCTCAAAACGCACCACCACGCCTCTTAATTCTGCGAATGAACGCAGAAAATATCAACGCGCCTTTCGAACGTTCCTCTGCGCCGCATCGGGCAAGGATCCGGTGGATTTCCCTTCTCTTTCTTCTTTTTTTCTTTTTTCTTTTTTCGTCGCAGGAACGCATTTCGTTCACGGTGACGCTTGTCGAGGAGGCGGGCCTGCAGTTTGCTGCGTAGCAGATTTCGGAATCTCCCGGTTTGATGAATGGCCGCGATCGCGAAGCCAGCGATCCCCGCGTGATTAATATGCATTGAAAACGAGCGGCGCTACCGGCTGACGTCGAGGATCGACGACTTCGAGCGTCTAGATCGACCGCCGCGATCCACGAGAACCGGAACCGTTCCACCCTCGAATATCGGCCTCGTGGTATTTTTTCCCGGGCATCTTCCGACGTATCTCGAATGTTCGAACGCGTTCCATTCGCGAAAACGGAAACAGGTCTCCTTTGAAATATTTTGTTCTATCTGCTTTTCTCCTTCGGTTGAATAATGGAAATTGTAGGGAAATATTTGGCGAAGAGGGATTTTAAGAAACAAGCAACTGGAGAAGTGGCTCGAAGATATTTTGAAAGGTGACCGAGAGACGATTAATCAGCGTTAAAGCGGTGCTTCCGCTAGTGGAGTCCCAAGAGGAAGATCCTATCGCGGGGGAGGGGGGGGGGCGTGGATCGTGCACGTCACAGGTACGCCGATTATCCGGGTCGTAAGGAAAGTGAAACGTCGATAAATTCCGACTTCGACAGGACCTTGGACTAGTGTCCTGTTTAACCTTCCCTGTGGTGGGAACGTTGCAGGTAGAAAAGAATTTTCAGGAATTAACGAATTTGACAATATCGATATCTACCTCTATACTTCGTACGATGGAATAGATCGAACTTATTGGTTCGATGGGTTATTTTCGAATCGCAAATCGTAGCGAAGCTTCTTAAGTTTGAAAATGATGCAAGAGAGTTATTCTTCATGAGCGTAGCCTCTCGTTTGCCTAATTTGTACTAAGGATTTTCTGAAAACCTTTAATGTCGTTTTGTTTGTCGAAACGGGAGAAGAACAACGATACAAAAATTCGACAACTGCCAGCACGTCGTATCAAGATTTGATAATATATAACAACGTTGATACCCCTTGGCATTATATGATTAAGCTACATTAATCGATTTAATTTAGCATTAAGCGATCATATCGCAGTACGCACGTAAGCAAGCCTGCCCTGTTACTCGTTTCTAAATCTGGTATCGGTAAAACTGAACTTGGAGGCCCGACGATAGACGGATTGGCAGCATCTTGTTCGAAAACAATATTAATATTTGATCACGCAGTAACCGGATATAAACTCATAAACTGGAATTTCGTGCATATTCGTTATAGGTGCCTAGACAAACGGTACACGAAATAAAAGTCCATAAACGGATCCCCGGTATTATAGAGAGTGGCCCGCCAAGGTATTACGATACTTGTGGAAATCTTCTGTGAATATATTACGTGCTTCTATAGCTAATTATATATCTTGAATATAAATTTTTTTTTTTATGAATTACAAAAGGATCGAAGTACGTATTGACGTTGACATTTTGAAATCATAGAAATCTTTATTAATTTCGATTCGTTGGCCCTTGGAAGGACAATCAAATTAATGTAAATTATTTTATATACGTTTCTCAATAATATTGCTCATTATGTAATTACTTAATCCTTAATCGAATTTGAATTTCGAATTCGAAGCCTTTCAATCCACCGATCCGTAACTTCCACCAAAATTCCCTACCCACTATCCTCCCTCTCTCTCTCTCTCTCTCTCTCTCTCTTTCTTTTTACGCCACCTTGAATCCGTATCGAGTGCATTCTAGGCCCAAGCATAACGTACAGATAACAGAGAGCAGCGCACTAGGGCACGGAGCTTCGCGGCTGCTATAGGGTTTCCTTATCCGCGTGCGCTTCCGGTTTCGGTTACCGGTGGCCCTTCCGATCGTTATTGAGTTACCGGTAACGTTATACAGCTACTTCCATACCAGGCGTCCGCTCACAGCATGGCACAAAAGAGGAGAATAATTGGTACAGCGGACACGCGACACGACAAAGGAACGTACCCGCTTTCTCTCTCTCTCTCTCTCCCTCTCTCTCTCTCTCTGTCTCTCTCCCCTCGGGACTAATTCGATAGCGGGTTGGACGGCGTTTTCGAATTCAGGCCGCCGTGTGAAATTTCTTAATCGAATTCGCGGCTGCAGACTGTACCGCGCTTTGCACGAACCACGATCCATGTTGCTCCGGACGTAGATCGTTACACGAGAATAGGAGGAAAAAGAGATCGTTGGCTCTTGGTAAGATGAACGTCGACTTTTCAGACACGTGTACGGTCGAGGAGCGTGAGGACATTCTAATCCTCCAACGAATCCGAATGTAAAAGCCCGTGTCTTAAATTCGATCCTTGGACCAAGTTCGCTCACCGTTCCGTCGAAGCCAAAATCTTGCCGCGTGTTCCATTCGTCGACTCGATTAACCTTGCACACCGCAGAATCCCAATGACGTCATCCGTTCAACAAAGTCCTTATTACGATTGATAACTCGTCGCAACGGAAGCTTTAAAATTCTCCAAAATCGAAAAGAGTAGGAAAAAGCAGCGACGAAATTCAGCTGTGATGCTAAGAGAGGGAGGGAGGGGGGGCGCGGTAGACCGGCAGCTGGCTCGTCCGTTTTTATCAGAAGCATCGGTACGAAACAATTTTGTCAGGGGCATCGAGACGGAACACGAACCGATCGAGGAAAATGGAGTCGACGCCGCGCCGAGGGGCCATTATTACAGCCAGAGACCGTATATACGCGCACACGTGCCGTACATGCATGTAACGCTTTCCGTGCCGCGTTCCATGCCGCCCGTCTCCACCCTCTTACCGCCAACCCCCCAACCCCCCACCGTTCGGTGGCGAGGACTCGCCGGTGAAAATTAATAAAGGTACAATTAATAAAAATTACACATTTTTCATCCACCGGGCGGAAGGACTGGTTCCGTGGGCCAACGAACGATCGTGCCCGCAGGAACTGGCTGCCTCTCCTACACCCCTTTGACCACCCCACCGCAGGTCCGTTTCGTTTCTCCTCATTTTTGCCTCGTTTTTCTTTTTCGAGCTCGTTTTTTCCATGAAATTTTCTTTCTGCTTTGATCGATCGCGGCTTGCAAGCTGGATATTCGCGATTCGAAGGGTCCGGTTAGACAGAAATGAAAGGGATTTTCCCTGATTTTCGCGTGATATACGTATGTGCGAGTATATCGGCGACGGTTAATTGGATAATAGTAATTGGAGTATTTTTTTGAGGGGTACGGATTGGTCGGCGCTTGTTATTTAATTATAAGGGTGATTTTAGAGGATAGCTGGCGGGGCGAGGTGGCAGATGAAATATAGTTGCTAGAATAATTGCGTTACGTGTCACGTTGATTTCCGAGACTAGCGGACAGTCTGAAGATTCCATTTGTTTCTAAGGAGGAGTAGCTTCGTGACAAGACTTTCGTAAAATATTATTCCCTACGCATTTTGTACTTAATATACTAAACTTTGTACTATTTCAATTTCAACTTCAACCGCTCGCGTTTACGTATAAATAAACG
This sequence comes from Bombus haemorrhoidalis, assembly GCA_014825975.1. Lineage (NCBI taxonomy): Eukaryota > Metazoa > Arthropoda > Insecta > Hymenoptera > Apidae > Bombus > Bombus haemorrhoidalis. Next base: position 15,421,423 of record CM026171.1, read on the forward strand.
GATCGCTATAGAAAAAGGAATTAACGCCAAATGGGCATGCTTCAAATTACGCGTTCGTTAAGGACAAATGCATTTTCTTCTTTTTTTTCTTTTTTTTTTTTTTTTGTTCAAAACGGGAATGACTACGTGATTTTGTGTTGTAATGCGCGTAACGAAAGAACATAAATGGACATTCAATCTCGTCTAAATTGTACCAGGAGCAAACGGCATGTGTCTTAATACAATTAAAAATTAAAGGCTATGAAACGTTCAGACTGACATTCCGTACGTTAAAACCTAATAATAGTTTCCTCTGATCTCTTCAAATGCTAACATATTCGTCGCGAGACCATAACGATTGTTCGGTATGATAAAACATTTTTTCCGGTCTCGTCAACGAAGCTTTCACGAACTTCAACATCCACGTGGGAAAGGGACGGCGTTGGTCGCGTAGAGAACCCCTTGTCCGGCAATGGAGTTAATTCTCATTCTCTCGTGAATTATTTACGTGAAAGAGAAGAGGATGGCATTTTTCGAACTGTCGTGGAATCGTTTGTTCGGGGAACGCGGTCGGAGATGCCGGGCATAAAATTCTGACAACGTAATTACTCGCAGTGTAATTTACTCGGCCTCCTTGGCCGGGCACGTGCGCGAGCGTCCGCGTAAATTTCACCCCTGTTACCCTGCTTCTACCCAAGAATTTTTACCCCCGTGATCGGTCCCTACCTTTTATTAATTTCCTAAATTTCCGGACGGAGAAAACGACATTGCCTTGAGTTTACTGTTTGCTAGTTTAAGGCGAACAGTTGGCTAGGAATCGTTCTACGTTCCTGCCTTCAAAGAGTGTTTTGGGGGTAGAAGGTTCGAGGCTACGGGCACTTCATCGAAGTTTGGCGTGACTCGCTTTGTTTAAGAGCGGAGATAATTAGAAATTGAAGTGGATACAAAGGCGAAACGTTTGATTGCTCGGAGAAAGAAGAACAGGGAAGAATAATAGAGTATAGTAATTATAAGGGTAAGCATTAGAATTACGATAAGCAAATATTACACCACGCAACAAAATCTAATAGGTATTGCACGATATCTGATACCTTCCTCTTACGTATAATACGATTAATATCCAAATACGTTAAATTCCGAGACGAGAAAGAGAGACTAAGAACAACAATGATGATTATGGTAACGGAAGGACGTCGTAGAACATAATTTCGCAGATATATTCTACGATTCCATAATCTACGATTCGTATTCAATTCGACGCGTTCTACGATATCCAAAGACAGAACGTCTTGATTAAAGCTAACACGATCAATCTCCAAATACCTGAAATCCCAAGACGTGCCTGAACACTCATCCCACGAATGTGCATCGTACACCCAATCAACCTTCCTCACCCCATCGTTCCGCAGAATGAACCGGCTCGCCACAAAAAGCAAACCAACAAAAGAGAAACTCGAAAAGCAACGAACAGAACGTAGCCGTACGCAACATAGCTCGCCGAACTATTATTATTTTTCCCCGGGAAGGACGAGTCTGGTCCCTGTAACCCATTAACAAAGGCCGCCGTAGCTGGCCAGGGGATTGATGAGCGATGAGAGGCAACCGAAAAGAAGGAAAAGGACAGAACCGAAAAAAAAAAGAAAGAAGAAAATACGAAAAAGAGAGGAAGAGAGACGAAGAAGAAAAAAAGCGAGGGCACAGGCAGGAAAGAAAAAATCTGCGCTGGGACCGCGGCGCGTCGTCGACGAAAAAGCTGTGCAACGACGGCGTGTGCATAGTGGCTGCCACCCTCTGCTCCTCCGCCAAACCCCCTCCCTAACCTGCAGGCTTTTCTACCGCGGTGAAAAATTTAATTACAAAAAAGTTTTGGCATTCCGTCAGTTTGGTTTAGTCGCAATATATCGCTCGAACTCCAGAACTCTCTCTCACCAAGCCCCGTCCCCCGCAGCGCACACCTTTCACCCTTCCAACCCCCTGCAGGCCGACCCCCTCTGCCTCTCCGCTCTCCTGGCAGGGTCCTCTCTCTTTCAGGCAGCGCGCGAGCTCTCTATAGCGCGGGTATCTGTGGTTTATTCGAGCCTCTGCCTCGAACCGCACCCCTGACTCGACTCTCTCTCTCTCTCACTCACTCACTCACTCACTCTCTCATCCCCTCTCCATCTCTCTCTCTCTCTCTCTCACTCTCATCAACTCTTTCTCGCTCTATCTCGCTCTATCTCTGTTTCTAGTTGGCCAGCCACTTTTTTATAAAGCGTTCTACAATATTTTATTAATAATACGCCGGAATACCGGCGGACTTCCGAAGGCTGCGGTGCTTCGTTCGCTTGTAACGCGCCCGAGGGTGGCCACGGGGGTGGCCGAGGTAATTGTAAGCCGCGCAATCGATCGAGGAATCGATGAACTTGGCCGATGTACACGCCGGAGAAACGCGTTATTTCTATCCGGGAATTTTTCATTTCGGATTTTTCCACGCGGACTCGAAGGCACACTTCGACGGTGAATAATTTTGGTGTCGGTTCGGCGATGGTTTTTCGATTTCGAGATCGCGAGATTCGGTCCTTTTCGGTATGCGCGAGTAATTCAGATCGGCAGCCCCGAGAATTTCCAATACACTCAAACGAATATTTACGAATGAGACATTTCTTGTTGCGTGGAAAACTTGCGAATGTAATTATTAATCTGATATAATTGTCACATGATATCGATGGTATTCGAACTGATACGTCTGTTTCATCAAATTCACTATCACTATCATTACTCATCGTTGCTATACGGCTTGAGGTGTCGAAAATTCAGAATCCGACACACGTGATCCAAAGGTTTACCGTTTCGAATAAAGCGTAACTTAATATGTAAATGTGAATGTAATTTAATCTTGTGAAATTTAACTTGAAAATATTAATTGGCGTTAATGATGGGTATAGGTTCTAATGGAAATAATTCTAATTCCCAAACCTATTGACTAAACGCTAAACTACGTTCGCATTCCTCCGAAGAATATTGAAAGAGACAATCGTCGTAAGCAGAAAATTTGGAAATAAGCTTATGCTAGCGCAGCCGTCTCCGAACGCCGAAGGCGGGAAGGATGGAAAAAATTTCCGGCCGGGCCCGGCGCGGCTCGCAACGGCTCGCGCGGGCTTATCTGGAAAATTATTTGCGGTGGGGCGTCGTTCGATGGCCCTCGAAGAAGAGCTAACGAACGGACGAAAGCCCGGGCCGAAAAGTCAAATAAGCAAAAAATGAAAGCCGGACCCGATCGATAACGCGGCTATACATTGATAGCCGGGGGATATGAGCGGGAATATCGGGCCAGCGGCGGCGGGAGCGGGCTGAAGCGGGTAGAAAAAGGAAAGAGGAAGAGGCGGTGGGTGCTGGAGGTGGAGGACGTTGGTGGGTTGGCCAGGAGGGGGTGGCGAGGAGACCAAGTCCGGCGTCACTGAATTCTTTTTCGCGGAGGATGAAATAACCGGCCAATTAGCGATCTTATTGAAAATTTGTCAAGTTCCGCCAGAGGAGACTGCCAGCCCTCTTCTCTTCGTCCGTTCGTCCCCGTCGAAGTTGCGTCGAAGGAAGAAATTATTTCTGCCCCGCAGCCTCGCCCAACCCTACTTGCCTACCTCCCGGTTCTCTTTCAGCCCGGTGGAATTATATTCGTGTGATATTTTCTTTTTTTCTTCTTCCACTTCTTTTTTTATTTCCATTTGTTCGTTCGTTCGTTCGTTCATTCGTTCGTTCGTTCGTCTGTACGTTGGGTCGGTTGGTTGGTCGGTAGATTCGTGCTTCTCTCTCGCGAGCTCCTATCGGCGATCCTCAAACACCGTTTCCTCCTGCAACGATTTTCCCGGGGATTCTTTCGAATTCAAACGTTCGATGGGTGATGAACGAATTTCTACTCTTCGTGCACGTCGATCTTGTGCACTTCACTAACACCGTGTACGCTTCATGATCTGCTAACTACTTCACTCTTTTCGTTCCTCGATCGAGGTAAATGAACGTGGATGAAGCATAAAATTAGCGAGAAGGAAAAATCGGACGCACGAGCGAAAAATCATTTCGACCGGATGACGATGAATTGTTGGATGGACCGAATCTAAACCTGATTTTCCATACGTGCAATTTCCGAGTCGGTGCAATAATTACGTTAGCCGCAGCCGCGGCCGGAGTTAGAATGCAAACCGCAAGGTCGGTCGAATTGTATTTATGGGCGACAGAACTCGCTGCTAGGCGTAAATCGATTCGAGTTGTTCGCATATCTCGACACAATGATCCCCGTTCTATCGTTGGATAATAAAATCTATCGAAAATCTAACCATATGTCCAAAATATTCTTCGATAATAGCACATGGGTCCGCGACAGCTCATTCAGAACTTTCTGTTCAAGCCGTTTAATATTTTAACTGCAAAAAGGAACCAAATTACCAAACGTTTTCGTGATTTGTATAACAAATGGTATATTGCAAAATTAGCGTGCCACGGAATGCGATAAATCGTCTCTGAATATGTTTTAATGCCACGAAACATCAACGTCGATTGTCACTTGGTTTAGTTAAACTTTTAAAAGTTAAAACTTTTTTTTCAGGAATTGCCGATTGTCAAACGTAGCACGAATAATTTGGGAGACAATCAGGTTGACAAGCAAGCGATCAATTAATTAAATCTATAAGAGGAGAAACGCTTTCTAATCTGCGATGTAGCTTGAAGTCTCATTCGTCGGAGTTACCTCTAAAAAGGGAGGAGAAGAAAAACTAACGCTTTGAACGCGAGGATTAACGTGCATCCAAGAAGACACCTTTTCCTTTTTTTTTTCTCTTTTCCTCTTTTTTTTTTTTTTTTTGATAAGCATATCGAATGGCGAAGGAGGGTGAAAAAGTGCAATGGGCGAGCAGCCGGGGATTCTAACCCCGCTCGAGGCGTCGTTTCAGGCGTTGCGATCGTTCAACAGCTGGGGAAAATACAATGAAATCGCGAACGGAGGAAGCTAACGATGCTCGCCGCACGCGGTTAATTGTTTATCTCGTGGCACCTCATGGACGTGAAAAACCGTCCCCACCGTCGCCCCGATCGCTCAACCTGATTCCGTAAATAGAAAACCCGGGCGGTAAGACCGTCAGACTAGAAAACGGATCGACTTTAAGAATTCAGCACGACTATGGTAAGATTCATTAAGGAATTCATGAGGGTACAAGAAAACTACCCTCGAGCATCGACGAGCACGGTTCCAGAAATAAGAAGGCGATCTTCGATTAGAGACCGATAGAATTACAGATGGAATACGAAATTTCGACAACTTTTGAAAAAGACGCTTAACGACCTTCTGGGACGAGTTTCCTCTTTCCACTCGTGACCTATTATCCAACGTTCTTTAACGATATTCGAGAAACGGGTTGATCAGGCTCGTATGGTGTCCACGAAAGCACCGATGCCATTGAACGACACACGGGGAACGCGGCTAATCGGGTCTCTCGTTCGACCACCCCCTACTAGACAACCGGCGAACGTTCTCAACTTCATTTGCCGCATCCCCCGAGCGGAATAACCGCGAGCCCAGTGTTCCCTAGGAGGCAGATACCTGGAAAATTTGCATCGTTATCAGTCCGTTCCTCTTCCCCCTTTTCCTCTATTTCTTGTTTTTTCTCTCTTTTTTATCAATCCTTCCGGGTTCCCTCTCCGTTGTTCACCCCTACCCCTATACCCTCCGTCCCTTTCTACCTTTCTTTCTCTTTCGTTCTCAGCTAGTCTTCCCTCTCTCTCCATCCGTCTCCGTTTCCAGTCGACGTTCGGTACGCGTTCGGTTACAAGCATCGACGTATTGCCGGCCGTCGTGGAATGTATATTTTTTGACGAGTTTTCAGCCGGCGGGGGTGGCAACCCTCCACCGACTGACAGACCGCGTCGGATGGAACGGGGACAAGGATGGAGTCCGGGAGTAGTGAATGCGGCGAGAAAGAAAAGGAGGGCTTCGAATAGCGGGCACCACGGCCTGCGCCGGCTGGAGGGACGTGGGAGGCGCGCGGGGGCGGACAGGCAAGCGCGGGGACGACGGGGCTTGAAGAGCGTAGGATGAGAAGCCGCTGGGAGGAGGAGGAGGAAGAGGCCAGGGAGGAAGCCGGAGAGCCGCGGGAAGGGTGGCACGAGAGAAGCGAGAGAGAAAGAGAGAGAGAGAGAGAGAGAGACGCGCGCGAACGACGGAGAAAGACCTCTAGTCTCGATCGAGAGGAGGACGAGGGGTGTATGAAGGGAAACACGGGTTGCAGAGGGTGAGACGCGATGGCAAGTAGGGGAACAGAGAGACAGAGACAGAGAGACAGAGAGAGAGAGAGTGAACGACGACGATGACGACGACGACGACGACGACGACAACGACAACGACGACGAACAGCGACGAAACAGGGGAAGGACGAGGGAAGAGAAAGAGAAAGAGGCGAGAGAGATATACGTAGAGGCACGAAGAGAAAGAGGAACAAGAAGAGGATGGAAAGGGAGAGACGAGAAAGGGAAAGAGAACGACAACCGGAGGATAGAGTCTGTCTTTCTCCCGCGTACAGACCACCTCCGTCTCCTTCCTTCTCGTCCTCTACCTCTTTCTCCACCTCCTCCTCCTCCTGAGTGAGCTCGCTTCACCGTCAGCCTCGACCAGCCACCCTCACCCTCTCTCGTATCCACCCGCGAACTGAGGACAAAAATCAATATGAACGTGTAGCCATTTCTCTTTAATCTACCGCTTACTGGCTAGGAACCGAACCGAACTGCGTCGAACCAGAACCGGACTGGTCGCTCGGTGGCTTTCTTTTTCCCTCTTGCTTCTTCCACCCCCCTCTGGCCCTATCACCCTTTCTTTCTTCGTTTCTCCGCCTCCCTCTTTCTCGCCTTCTCGCGCAATCGGTCTCGTTCGCTTCTCCCTCTGCCTCGTTCCCGCGCCTTTCCCATCCCCAACCCCCCATCCGCTTCCAATCGCTCGTCCCCTCCCCCGACCTATTCGTTTTTTCCTCGAACGCGTCGCAGGCCACCACGACGTCTCTCTATACCTGGTCGTCCTCGAAATTAGTAGCCACCGGTACACTCTGGCTACGAAATGCAAGGAATTCTCGATAGCACCCCAATTCGCCAATCCCCCCTCCCCTATCTCACCCTTACCCATACCAAACTCGAACTCCGTATTCTTTCGTTCCTGTCCTCCTCGTTATCGTTGTCCCTACCCCTATTTCGCCCTTTTTCCGTCTCTATTTTCCTCTCGTTTCTACCCCCCTCGCTGTTCTACCCCCGCCTTGCGACTACACGTACACGTGAGGAATCGAAGGATGACGATAACGCGTCGATCCAGGGTGAGTGAACCTTGGAACACACGAATTCTTCCAGAGAACATCACTCTTCCGGTTTCTGCTTTTTCGTTAGAAAACTCGAATCGTAAAACTCGTTTCACCGATATTCAGCTTCTCATTCCCGCCCCTCCCCGAAATAGATGGAACGAACAGTCGACTACACTTTTTTTTTTCCTAGAAGCCTCGTTACAGTCCAGTTAGTTGATTGTTTCTAATATAAAAAGGAGAAGAAAAAATGTAGAGAGGAAGCAACAGTGGGCTCGATCATTTCTAATGGGAGGCAGTGTGCGATTATCGAGGCGAATATCGAAGGAACGCCGTGGAGATAGCAAGTTTGAGTGCCCTTAATGGAAACAATACCGTGAATGCCAAAATCGATTCCCCGTGGCGGAAAGAATGCCGAGGAATTACCGAGTTCGATTATTTCTAATAGAAAGAATAGCAAGAGCACTACCCCGTTCCATTACCTGTAACAATAAAAAGAGAAAGGGGAAGGAGATGCAATTTTAAAAAATAAAAATTTCGGAAACACGTCAACGCTAAACCTACTCTCGTTCAGAATTCGACGGGCCAATATTAGACAGTAAATTTTACGCTTCGATCCTTTCAAGCTCGACTCATACAAGCAACACTGTGTGCTTTGCAACATTATTATCCGATTCATGGAAAAGTGTATTTATGTTCGATAATGCATGATCCAAATTTCGGTGCATTTTACCTTGCACGCAGGATCAAGAAAAATGTGTTTCAATAATTGACGGAGAAACCGTTCTTTTTCCCAATTCCCACCAAACATTCGATTCTGAAACAGTTAAATTACGTATATATCGAATGTTGAAAAGCTTTGTATGGAAAGTATCGAAACCTCGTTAGCAACTGACGAGTAATTAAGATATTTATATAATGTTCTGATAATAGCTTAGATTTAGGAAAAGTGCTGCGAAAATTATGAATATAAATCTAGCATTCGTTCTTACAAGCCTGTAATAATAAACGTTCGTGAAAATGGAAAAATGGAGAAAATCGCTGGAAAACTACTTTATTAACTATATATAGTACGTTGTTTTGAAAAAAGAACTATGTACGATTAAAGTTTTATTTGATAAAGCAACATTCCGTTATAAAGTTTGTTATCGGAACTCTTCAACCGAAATTTCTTTATCTAATCGGACGTTAGAGATTCAGATTTGCCGTTTAAACCCGTCGAGAAGTCGATCCCTGAAAACGACTGCGTTATGACCGACCTGTTGTGAAATATTCAACGTGCGCGCTCCGTCACGTAAATCCAATGATAAGTTTCATAGCGTAACGAGTAATTAGCGCGTAATCAGATTAACCGCGACGTTTCGGGGCCACTGGAGGTTCGTGCGAACCTCTCAACGAGTGGCCCAGATTTTTCTGCCGTTTTATTGTCCGCCACAGTCTTCACGATTCTCTGTTTAGTATTTCGTGCGTCAATACTGAAATACCGGAGTAGCGCGTGAATGGTGTAGCGGCAACTCGCGTCGCAATCATTATTTATGATTATTGTGGTAATTAAGAGGCTCGCGGACTCGATGGAATCGATTTCGGCGGACGGTGACGCGAATTGACGAGCTCGAGTGACGTCGAACACCGAATTGACGAGCTTGCTCGCGAAACGGCTCCTGTTCGAATCGATATCGAATTACGGTGACACGAAAATCGACGTTACTTCTGAATCTCCCCGCTTTCCTTCCCTTTCCTTCTCTATCGGTTCAAATATCTTGAAAATCGGGAAAGACAATTGTTATTTCATGTACGACCACGTTTGGCCGAAAACGTAAGAACCACCGTGTATCGAGCATCGTTCGGACCTTCTCGGCAGAAGTATATTAACGACGTTCTAGAAATTAATACTACGATAACGATAATTCGCGTAAGTACACAGCGGAGCGGTATTTCGTTACGAGTTAGGCGCCCGAATATCGAAACTGCCGGGCTAAGTGGAAGTAGAAATAGCCGATATAGGTCAGACCATAATCCGCGTAACACACCGTCGCGTCGCGATTTCGATCGTCGACGGGGTAGATCGTTTCTACTGATTCTATCGCGTTCCAAGCAACCTGACTCGAATACAATCGCGCAAAGTTCATACGAAAAGTACCAATATTAATATCTTGACAATTAATTATACATTAACTATCGATACTAAAATACATCAAGCGTACATCGTTCGTTACTCGATTCAATTTCTCCTCTTCTCTTTCCGCTTTCCGTTCATTTCTAAGTTAGTTAAAATATTTTTCTATTATTCTTCGTACATTATTTGCACACAAACAAACGTATATCTGCCGATACAAATAAATTCTTGAATCGGTTCACGACAAAATGCTCGTAAATTCTTTCCCGAAGGTTTATTATCAGTAAAATTTATTGATTTGAAGAGTTCTGCGAATAATGCACAGGAATAACGCACCAATATTTAACCAAGCAAATATTTAAACAATGGGATTGAAAATCTTAGCGGGAGTTATTGCCACGAGCGCTGATACATAATAGAATCGGCAACATCAACCGATTCGACCCGTCTCCGCGGACCGTTCCGGACGTAAACTATCAGAAAACCTTCTACTTCCATCCCCTGCCGCCCCTACGAGTGCACGTAATCTTCATCCAGCGAGCAGGCTGCCAGGAGCAGAAAAATCGACGGCGAGTCCCGATATAACCCGGCCGAAAAAATTCTGCGATACATTCAACCGGCGTGGCGGTTGGATGCATTTTTCCATTCCATTTCTACGAAGGACAGGGGGCGAGGAAGAGAGGAACCGAGCCAGAAATAAAACAGCAAGAAAAAAGAGAGGAAGAAAGAAAGGGGAAAAGAAAGAGAGCATTGTTATGCTCCCACTGCGAACGTAGGAGCGAGAAAGGGGGCGGGGGTGGGAAGTAATAGGTATACACGCGATACGAGCCAGTGTACCCCTACTACCTCTTAATGCTTATTCCAGTCGCGGACCGGAAGTTAGCCCAGTTTTGTTTTTGGCCACCCTCTCCGTTGGTCCTCTAACCCTTACCCGACTCCTTTTTCCCTCTTCCTCCTATCCCTTCATGTTCGTACTCTCCATCACGTACGTGTACACACGCGCGCGCGCGCACACACACACACGCACACACTATGTAATACAATATACACGTATATAGATATACATATAGATATATACATATATGTATATATTTTTTTCATTCCGTTCGTTTGTTTTGCACGGTAAGAGCGGAAGATTTATCGGCGAAGAGCGATACCCCAGCTGCAATATTCATCGGTGGAAGCTTAGAGTGCCGCGGAGGCTGCGAGAGCGCACGGTGCCTCGGCTTTACGTGGACAGAAACGGCGGTGGCGGCGGTAGTAGTTCGCCCTACGGTGTGCAGCGGTGTACGGTGTACGCTACTGTTGCTGGCTACATATAGATTATTGATCAGGCAATAACTCAAGGACTAGTCGGGGCGCATATTACCACCATACCAGAGCCAGAGAGCCAGAGCCAGCCAACCAGCCGGCTAGGCCAGGCTACGTTCTGGCTAACGTTGGTACGCGGTAGTTATGCTAATTAAAGGCAACCTTTCGGCCCGCGGCCGACATAACCTGGCTATAGCCGGAGATCATTATGCGCACATGTGCTTGTCGCCCCCTCCAACTCCACCCACCTCCCACCCACCGTCCCCAAACGAAACGAATCCCTCTCGGCTTGGACCCCGTTAATGAGTTCCTTCTTTTTCGTTTGCCACTCTCTGACTCTTTTTCCCTGTTTCCCCCACTTTTCTTCCTTTCCTTTTTTCCTTTGCTTTTTATTCGCTTAATATTTTTTTCTACCCTTCCCATTTCGGCGTACCGGCCCCCTATGTAGGCCTTCGTCCGATACACGGTGTTATCGGACCTCTCTCCCTTCCTCGTTAAGCGTTCCAGCTAGAAAAATTCGCCGATAAGCGCGAGCTCTCTATCGGTTTTGTCCGAATATGAATACCTGAGAACCAAGCCTCGGTAATAATGCATTTTCCAGCTTGTCCTCCTCCCATCCCCCCAACCGCCCACCGTTACCACCCCCTTACACCCCAGTCGAGCTGGTCGCTGCTCCGTTCGAACGCCGCCCGCGCGCCGCGGCTGCATTAATTAATGGCCGAATTAAATTTTAGGCGACCGCCAGCGGCGTCTAAATGTTTAATTAACTGGCTAATTAATTGGCGGTCGGATGCTCCCGTTACGACGGCCTGGCTACGCTGCCGTCTCTCTTTACCTCGCTTCCCTCTCTCTCTCTCTCTCTCTGTTTCTCTTTATCTTTCTCAATCAACACATCGTGCTTCGATGGAAAAATGTATCGGAGAAAGATAACTCGTAGTTGCAAGACGAAGAATCATCATCATCGCCCTTTCATTTCCATTTAATACGATTTCCCGATTCCAAATGCTATTACATTGGTCCGAATAATATCTACTATATTCTCGAATTTCGACCATTTTCCGCGGAAAGAAAAATTATCACGATCGAGGAATGAAACGAAAGCAAGCAGCAGGGTGTAAGAAGTCGAAGAAGGAGGACAAAGTGGGCAATCTATGTAAATGCAGAGGACAGGCGCGATTTTATAAACCGGGACGGTATTCGATAGTACAGAGGACGACCAACCACCAGAGCGCTAAGAGGATTCTCTCCGAAAAAAAGACGGAATAAAGAGAATACGGCGGAGATGGAAGGAGAGAGAGAAGAAAGAGAGAGAGAGAGGGAGAGAGGAAGGAAGAGAAACAGTGAGGTAAAAGGAGAAGAAGATAGAGAGAGAGAGAGAGAGAGGAGGAGGAGAAGGAGGTGATTGGGATGGTCTGATGTCCGAGTAGAAGCGACAAGAGCTTTTCTTCTTCTACTGTGGCATTTTCCATAAGTGGATCGTTACGTCGATCCGCGACGCTGTATCGGTAGGGTGGAAAAGGGATCCATCGAGGATGGAGCGGCGAACAGAGAGGGAGGCAGTATCAACGCGAAGTGGCCGTAGAGAAAGAGGAAGAAAAAAAATGTATAATGAAAATACTCGAGCTTATAATAGCCGTGAAAGTCGGCCAAGAAATCCCGTACGTAGCGAGCCACGGCACTCGGTACTCGTTAAAAGCCTGGGATGCATGAATTTGGTTCGTTTCGTCCTGACTGCTCTCTGCTCCGCTCCGTCCTTTCCTCTCTTATTCTTGTTGTTATTGTTGTCGCGTGCGGTTGCCTTCGTGCGACAAGTACCCACCCACCAACGACGAGAGTCGATAATCCGTTTCATCGTTTCCTGGAGACGTTCCTCGAATTGTTCCAGAGCGGGGTCTGTCGAGGCCGTTTCGCCATCCACGTGGAAACCGTCGAGGATACGGAGAGGTTGCATCGGCTTCTTTCCCGCATACGATTCGGCTACCAACGAATCGAGGCATTGTGCGATCGGTAATTGCCTTTCCAACCATATATATGTATACATATTATTCGTTGGAGACACTAGGAGCAGCGACGAGCAGCGATAGCAGATAGCTTCTATTCACCGTGTAATCTCTGCTACGGTTTGTCTACTGCTACAGCTCCCTCTCCTCGGCCTCTTCTTTATTGTGCGAGCGCCGATAATTTCGCCCGGTCGAATGTTGCAACCGATGACCGTGCAATTACCGCGCGCAACGAAATAATAGCGTAATGCTAACCGCCGATAGGAAATGAAACGATGGGATCGTTTCGAGAACGGAGGATCCCCCGGCATCGAGACTACGATGTCTACGCGGGGGCAAGGAAGAACGCAGCAACGGATGGTGGGAATAGAGAGGCGGTTTGGTTAATAAATCAACATCGTAAATCAATGACCGAACGTTCCGCGGCGACAAAGTAGAGGCTCCTAGCCTCTACCCGGAACCGGAGGAACATTGTTCTCCGTTCGAGACGGAGCGGTCTCGTTTCGGTCCATCGGACGCAGCTGCGTTCGGGAGGGATTTTGAAGCTAGGAGAGAACGATTAGCGGTCTCTTAGCTTGAAAATACAGTGACGCGATTGCCTGGCTTTCTGAGACGAACCTTTTGCACTCGATACTGAAATTGCCAAGGTTCGAAGCTGAAGAAACGTATTTTGATGAGAAATTCTAATTCGTAAAAGTTGTAGACCAGATTTCTCTTTTAACGTCCGACGTACCTTATAATTCTATACTCGATGAATTTTACTCGGACAATTGCATAAAAATTCTTTTCCACCCACGTTGCATCCAACCCATGCCAAGAACAGTCTAATGTTCCTTTAGAATCTTACGAAAAGTTATATAACCTACACTTTGCCAATAAGTTTGTTATTGTATCGAAACTCTATTCAAATAGTTTTGTGTTAGAATTCTACTCGAATTTACTCGACAGGTTATACTTTAGCAACTTGAAAGGAGTCGCCTTCGATGATCCCACGTAAGAATCGGCCAACGTCGTTATAAACGACTGATCGTTCCCAAGCCGTGTAGGGCGATTTCACGTCGAAGTCAAAGACCGGTCTGCTGTCGAAAATTAGCCGCGTCGTTGCGTCCAGTTGCTCCAAGCTAAGAGAGCAGCGTGTGTACCTTGCACTCGAGTCACAAAATCGATGGAGGAGCGGCGAGGAACCATTTAAACAACCGTAACTCTCTGCGGCGCGTGTCTAGATCCGAACTAGCAGGAACTGGAGAACGGAAGTGAGCTGAAGAGAAAGTCGAGAAGTCGCGCGTGTCAAGCGTGAGTGTGAGAAAGTCGCGCTGGAGAAAACGAACGCGCAAAAGGATCAAAAAGCCGAAACGGATAAATTCCATACAATACGAGAATCCTTGGCAGAAAGAAAGAAATGGGGTAATTAAGTCGCGAGGTGAACACGATCGACTCGTCAAGATCGAAATAGAACGTAGAGAGAGAGAGAGAGAGAGAGAGAGAGAAATATCCTGAAAGAAAAGATTGCCAACAAACGAAAATAGTGGATTGAATCGAACCACGGAATTCGATGAAGGAAAAGACGGAGGAATGGCCGGTGAAACGAAGGTAGGAAGGAGAGAGAGAGGGCGGAAAAGATCTATCGACGCCAAAGTTACGTCGAAGCTAGTTCGAAAAGGGGTTGAAAGATCGAGGAAGAAAATTGCCGGTTAGAAGCAACGGCCGGGGAAGAATCGTCAAGTAAAGAAAAGACTGCCGTCTAATAAGGCAGGTGAAAGAGTCGAGGGTGGCCGAGGTCTGAAAGGAAGCGAGTATGAAAAGAGGGGTGGCGGCTCGGGATCCTGGAACTCGACTGCAGAACAAAAATTATAACTCCTAATTGGAAGGAATCGCCGCTTCGGCGCTGAAAAACACCAATCAGACCGAGTCGATGTTTTAAATCGAACGTTTAACAGGCGAACTTCTCCTTGAAATTCGTTCCTCGTTTAAACAAATTTAATAAACAGACAATGGGAGAGCAAATGGGAAGAAGAGAGTCGACGAGAGTGAGATCGGCCGTGATACGACCCACAACCGTGATACAGAGGAAAAATATAAAAGGGACGGAGGGGGGGAACGGTCGAAAAGTCGCGCAAAGTGCTGAAATCGCGAAAGATCGAAGATTCGGAGAGGGTTGTCGAGGGGACAGGGTGGACGGTAAGGTTTCTTGGTTCGACTTGTGTGCCGGCAACGAAACTAGCGGCCAATGGCGTAACGCAGCTGAGCCATTATTGGAAACTCGTTACATGCACGGTGCCCCGCGCCGTTACAAAGGCACCACCACCCCCGCCAGCACCCTCCGATCCTCCGTGTCGCCGTCCCTGTGGCCTCCGTTACACAACTACTCGGTAGAAGCAACTACGTCGCCGCCGTTAGATCGCACCATCCTCGTCCACCCCAGCTCGTACACCACCCCACTCAACCCTCTACAACTTTGTCTTATTTGGTTCTACCTACTTACACGGAATTTTCTACCCTACACTCGCGATACTTGCCCTGCCTCCACGAATCATTTCCTTCTGCCTTCTATTTGCCCCTTTAAGTTCCTCGAGCGGCGATATTCAGTTGATTCGTCTGATTTCAGCTATGAAGTTTCCGCTACCAACGTTAATTGGAATTTCGTGAGTTCAGCATCTCCATAAAAAATCTAACTTTCCTATTTTGAAAAGCTTACCTTCGCTTGAGTCATATTTCAAATATTTACATGTCCGTGTAGAATCTTCTGCTTCGATTAATTTTTCACTTTGGAACCTTCCCAACGAATTTACAGCAACAGCGATCGTTCTTCCACCGTTTGGTCTCCGAGGAACCAAATAGAGAATTCACGAGACTGATCAATCGAACGGGAGTGTCAATCAACATCGACGTCTGCTCGTGATTAAGACACGCGAAAAGCTGCTGCGTGGTGCATAATTTAGTGAAATTCGTTTCGTCATTAGCAAATAATAGAACGAAGTAAATCGATCTTGAATGAATGATCGTACCGATAATCAGATCGATAAATTAAACTCATCCTTTTCAATTCGCCGATCCGTCAGACGATCAAGAGAGACAGAGACAGAGACAGAGAGAGAGAAAGAGAGAGGGAAGTAGCAAAGGTGTTACATCGAACACGGAGAGAGAAACAAAGAAGTTGCCATGGGATATGCTCCGGGTGTTAAAAAGGCAGCTGGCCAATTGGGCGTCGTGCAATTTTCACGATGCGAACTTTTCGAGCGTCGAAGCGCAGTTAATCGAGCGTTCGAAACGTCGATAACAAAGCCGTCTAATCAGCGCGCATTTTCGACGGACCTTAACGCGGCCATTCTGTAATCAACGTAACTAAATAATTCGGCCGACCCTGCTCGCCTATCGAGTACCCGTTTCCACGTGTCCAATAACGACTGTCAATTTTCCAAGTTCCGACGAAATAGCGGGAAATGTATCGGGCTGTTTGAATGGAGCGCTTCCTTGTAAAATGAATGATCGCGTGGAACAAAATAACCAGATTTCTAACACGGTAAGATAATTTTGCCTAAAGTTGTATTACAATCAACTAAGAATAGCACGAAATAGCGATTAATCTATTTAGACGCATAGGCGAGGCTTGTAAATCCAATCTTGAAAACTACGTTCTGTTATTTTCTGTTCGTAACTTAATATAATTTCACAAACGAACAAAGAATTATCAAGAGTTATCTTCTTCGTAGATGTTTCTTTAAAAGTTGGGCAAATCCTATAGATTTAATCTAGATGCGCTGTTGGTGTGCACCTTTCAAGTTTCTACCATCTTCGTAAATACTCGAAGAAGTTGATCGAAGATTCCGGGGCACGTTGTAGAAAATTCTACGCTCCTGGAATCTCTGCTCGGAAATGCCTCCGTGTCGGCGAGATAAATGTCGCAATAATATTTCACACGTACCCGCGTTCATGGTTACGAAAGTCGAGGGAAGGGTTGGGAACTCGGGGGGGGGGGCGGGGGGAGGCGTCGTTCAAACTCACTTAAACCCTCGAACGTCGTCGAAGCAATCCGCGAGCACGGTTTAAGATTGATTCGAAGAGCTTCCACCGCATTTATTTAGTGGGCCGCGAGGTAAGTCGCCTCCCCTTTGCGTGAAAAATCACTGATATCTTCCCTGGGACGTTTGTTCCTCGTATTATAGAGAGATGCGCGCCGAGAGAGGGAATACCGCTATTTTCTCCGATTGAACGGAATCATCCGCGATTACAGTTCCAGTGAAAGGTAAAAGTATAGAAAGAAAGTTTAAATGTTACGTCATGCATGATTTAATAAAATTCGCCGAAATTTTTGCAAGAGTGGCATCGATGGTCAAGCTGAGACAGGGAAGCTTGTTCTTTGAGGAATATCTGTAAAATGGGAAAACTTTCGAGCTCGTTAAGCTAAAAACAAGATTCCGAAGTGGAAAGTTTTTTAAGTATGAAAGATATGCATCGAGACAATCTTATACAATATTTTGCTCGTATCTATGCTATACCGTGTCTTCTAAACCACGATATTATAAAAATCTTTGTTATTGTATAAATTACATTGAAATAGAACTACGGTCTGACCAAAGACGTGATTTAATCGTTGCAAAAAAAAAAAAAAAAAGGATATTAATAAAAAAAGATCGATAGAGAAAAGGCTTCGTACGCTGTAGCCTAATATTTAAGAGATATAAAGCGTTTAATAAAAATGTGTCTCTCTGCATTGCAACCGGAGTTTCAAGGAGAGATTACATGAGACTAGACATAGCGTACATTTATTTGCGAAGGTAAATGAAGGAATCGTTTCTACAGTATTTAGAAAAAAAAATTAGGAAACGAAGAAGACAAAAGAGAATTCCGTCCACTCCGTGGATCATCGGAGCTACCCTTAGTCAGAAGCCTCGTCCCTATCGGTCATCGGATATCTAGGAAACACGAAGAGGCTCTAAAGGCATTAACGACTTTCGAGACACATTTTAAAACAGAGACGAGGCGTCCCACCTCGATTTCCGATCTGCCACCCCACGTCCGAGCGTCCACCCCGACGGATACAAAAGGGAACAACGCTTCATTATCGAAAAATTGATCTGATTAGACAAGTGTCCCTCCGCCGAAACTTTTCGCCAGACATCCGTCCCGATTCCCACGTCGTCCTTCGTACAATCGACCCCGCGAATTAAGGGCCGCTTAAACTCTTTACTTCCACCCCTTCTCTCCTCTCACGGGCGACGAAACTTTGCCTCGAAACACACCGCGTTAATTGGCGCAGTTTAAAAGAGTCGCGACACCGATGAAATTTCGTGGAAAGTTTAGGAAACTCTCGAGATCTCCGGTCGCACCGCTTAGAGACCGTTCATCCTCTTCGATGGTGCATTCTCACGAATCTTTTCATTTAGACGAAGATAAGCATAATAAGATGAACTTTAACGTTAGAATATTACCGATCTTTTACGTGTGTGTTTAGATACTTTCCGTGCGCCGCGTTTTCTCGTCTTCGACTGTCACCCTGAGACTAACTCCTCTTCAACGATCGGAAAATGCCGAGAAATTTGCTCCGCGTGCATTCGCATCACCGTACCGGCGAAAAGGGTACAAAGGGGCGGAAGGGGTTGGAATTTTCGCGGTCGCACGGTGAGCAACGCGCGATATTGTTGCTCGCGTCGTGCGTTTGACACTAGTCAACGATGCCCAACGATATCTCGTAGCGAGCTCGAGTTAGATAGCAAGCGCGTTCGATAGCAATTAACTTCATTAACGATCGATTAATCATTGGTGAGCGCGGGTATTTTCGAGGAACGTTACCGATACGATTGACCAGTACCTTACGATTGGAAGGCCTGACAGTATCTCTGTGCGATTGTCATGGAGGTGAAAAAAATCGACCGAATTTCAGTTATGTCTGACGAGATTGGCAAATAAAGGAGGAACGCGCGAGGCGCGATTTTCCAACATACAGCGATGAACAGTTCGATGAACACACGGAGATTTTTCGACCTATTAAACACTGGAATTTCACGTCAGAAGATGCTTGGATAATATGCCTAACGTTGCGTGCATCGTGCATGGATCTTGCACATCGTCGTATTTATCATAGATAAAAGGTTAACAAGTGGAAATCATTAAAATAGCATGGCACTTAACAAAATATCCGACCATTCAGGCTTAATCCCACTTTTACGTGGGATATTCTATTTCCAAGTAAAATATCTCCAATTATCCCTACAAAACACCTGACAAACTGCTTGGAAAACAAACTTTCCACCTCCAACTTGACCAAAATACCCCGTTTCGCGAAATTCCACCATTCCCTGGGACCATTCAAGGTGACGAATAAAGGAAACGAATCTCCCAGCTCGCGATGACGACTTGTCTCTAATCCAACGTTCCACCAAGATAAATAAAAAAAAAAAAAAACGACAGGCACGGATAGAAGCTTAAAAAAAAAAAAAAAAAAGGGAAAATGGAGAAAATAGAGAATCGGGAGAGTGGTATAAGGCAAGGGATCGATCGGCGTCGAAACGACGGCTAAGTCGGACGAAAAACGTCGAGGAGGCACGTCGAAGCAGCGGGACGAGGAAGGTAATCTCGCTACTCTTCGGCCGCCTCATTCAAATCCTACGCTAAATTTCAATCTGACGTGTACAAAAGTCGAGCCCTTCCGTCCCCGCTACTGCCTCCCACCCCCTCCTCCTCCTCTTCCGCCTCCCACCTCGTCCTCCTCTTCCGCCTCCTCGTGACATAGCAGCGACTCGTGCTCGAGGCAACGGTCCATTTCTGTGATCCTCCGCCTCCGGACCACCCCATCGCCCACGTACATCCTCGATGCACACGTGTGCACCAGTCCATTTGAATCTAGCCACTCGAACGCGCGCTGGTACATTGCCGGCCAAAAGTTCGCGTATAGAGAGACGACGATGATTATGGTGGTCATGTACGATGGAGGAAAGGTTATCGGATGCGAAGCGAACGAGCGAGGCATGTTTAGCGGGTGAGATTTCGAGATGGTTCGAATAGAGTGACGTGTTAGCATGTAACGAACTTGGCTCTCTTCCATAATAGTTTGTTAATCAATAATTGAATTAAGAACGTTCGTGCATTTGTATGAAATGTATCATTGCAGAAACGTGCACGGATCGCAGCCCCGTTTACCCCTGATCTTGTAATTAAAATATATCTCGCCTACAATCAGCGAATTGCTTCAGATGCTTTTGAAGAATAATGGAAAACTAAAAATGTACGTTATTCAAATCCCTCCAAAACGTACCTTCCAAGTCTATCAAATTTCAATTATCGACTGATCAGTTTGGTCACTCTATCAAGCTATAGTGTTAAAAACACAAACTTCAAATCTGCCCACGCTGATTCATCGAGCTTGTGTGTCATCGGAGTAACTTTTTCGCGGTAATGTACGTGTACCAGTGCGTACGTGTGCCAGAGAGAGCCACCCCCAGCAGCCGTCCTTTTAAGCCGGCTACCCTCTTCCGACGGCGTATCCACCGCACCGGTCGAGCGTCCATTTCCCTCGATACAGACTGGCAATCCGTGGTGTATCGGCTCGCGTGCAATACACACACACACACACACACATACGCTCGCGCGCGTGCAGAAGCACAGAGAGGCAGCAGGCGCACCTAATTAAACTTCGGCAGGGTAGAAGAGCACGTTAGACTTTCTCATCCGTTCGGCTCTTTCTTACAAGCCGAATCGAAGCGAGCTCCGACTCGTTCTTCCCGCGAATTGCGACGAGAAGGCTGGATTTTTGAGCCCGTATCCGGCAGTCTGATTTTATTCCACCCATCCCCGAGTCGCCCTCTTCTGTGCCTTTCTTTGGCATCGTTCTCTATTACAACGACAGAGGAAAAATGAAAGTTTGAATTGGTCGTCGGGGAACGATGCTCTCTTTTCTTTTTTTTTTCTTTTTTTTTTTCTTTTTGCCAGATCTCTTTAGTTGCACGAAGCTGAATTTGGATTTTGAGCGGAGTAAATGACGGCATGGACGATCATATCGGTGATTAGATTGCGAGACACGGTGATGGAGAACCGTATAGATGGGTTTCTTATTGGTATTTAAATCCATGGCGATGGTAATTCGTATATTGAGATTTATAAACCCCTACAACTGGAATTTCGCTTACTTGTAAAGATAGAGATCGCTCTCACTTCGATTAAACATAGGTAAATAACATATAAATAAAACGGATTTTGAATAAAGGAGAAATGAAGAAAATTTTCGAAATTGAAGATCGATGGATGCAAATTAAATAGTGCTATAGAGGGTTAATCTTGCTGCGCGTTTCGCATCACTTTTAACCTAGTTGTACGTTGAAGACTAACGTATCGTTAAAAACTTTCGTTAGCTTATCGTTATCGTATTATAATCATCATCGATGTACGATATTGCTCGTTTCAATTATATGGCAAAAAAAAAATTGCTTAAATATTCGTATTTTCTTGAAATGTTTTCATTTGTCAAAAGGGAAATACGACAACTGACATATAAAAATTCGGCAAACATAACAGCAAGGTCAAATTTGTTAATGGTAAATGGAAAAATATATGTCGAATTCTTTTTGCTGGAATTTTTCGTAAATTGGTAAATCGTAGTTAATAAGTAGAGAATTGATCGAAGATCGATCGATGGGCGGCTACCAGTCAGAATTTTCAGTGGGCATGATCGATCGCGATATTTTCAGGGAGGATCCGAGGAACTCGAGCGATTCGCGGGATCAAAATACTGCACGCCCAACGGAGCTTCGCATTATTCACAACGCCTCGATGACGACTAGATCGATAGAAAACGGGGGCCGATTAATTAATTCAATTGTGCCAGATAACGCGGATTTTCCTTCTGTCGCTTGAAATCGCGCGCTCCCCTCTCCAAATTTGAATTTTTGGCGCATATTTCAATCTACGGAATATAATCTCCATTTCTTTCTTTACCCTCGCCGATCATATAATTTTCGTCGCAAATTTATGGAAATTTCGAACGTTAAAGGTGCAATTTTTTTGCTATAGCGAACTCGTTATCAGATCCACGAAACGAAGACGTGTTACTCCGCTGATTTTTGACAGTGATTCCATCTATAATGACAAAAATGTGAATGATACAAATAATTTCATAAGGAAAATGGAATAATGCACTTTCCTTAAAAAAAAAAAAAAAAAAAAGGAAGAAAGCTATATATCATTCATTTAAATATTTTCGAAATTAGAAGTCTGCTTTCCTTTTTATCTTAATGTCCTCCTTTTCTGTACAACCTTCTGTAGCACCTTGACATTTCGTGTACGAATTTTTAATTGCACGCATGTTTTAATAAAAACATTAATATAATAGACTTTCCTTATCGTGCAAATACCCATATCTTCATATCCTTATTATATATTTAATTTTTTTCCAATTTGGAAGCCGAAACAATGACCGTCCTAACATTATTCGACGGTTGTATCTGTATCTTCACTTTTATCATGCACAGACTATCGGAATATTAAACCCGGAATTATAATTTTTGAAATATTTACATTCATCGTGAGACACGACGAAAGGAAAGTTTTAACATTTTCGATAGCTAAAACAGATTACAATGAATATGAGTTCATTGAAAAAATGAATAATGTTAAATGTATTATAAAATCTGGAATATAGAAATCTATGTATCTCCTTCGTTGATTCGAAAGCGAACAGACAGCTCGTTCTAAACCCAAATAACACTGGTTAATTTCTAACGGGACGGGATTCTTACCCTCTTTTTTTCTTTTTTTCTTTTTCTCTTTTTTTTTTTTTTTCAGGGAACGAAAATTCACGACCCGATTTATCAGCTGGCGAATTATTAAACGATTAGCCTGAGATTATACGCGGCAAGGATCGTTTGAAATATCGATTAGACCGAAAAATCTGTATGAATGATACATATGTAGAGTAAAAAAGCAAAGGCAATGAAAATAAAGAGAAAAGGATGAGAACGATATGCCTTGGTTCCCCAAAAGCTTTCACCCGCGATTCCACGCGACGCGACGCGACGTAAGATATCAATAGCCGATAAAACGCTGGATCAAGCATTCGCGAGAATCTACTATTAAAATGGCTGAACGATCAGTGTAAAAGGGCTTTAAAATGGCTACGCTAAGGATGTAATCGTTTATCTAGCTTTCAGATTTATTAAAAGTACTTAGGAGGACAAGATTTTCTGAATAATTGCTAAGTTTCAGAGGTGATTGGACATCGGAATAAAATTCTCGCGATTTCGACCAATAATCTATTCTTTATGAAATTTGCAGCTTCTAAGGCGCTATGGTAAAAACGTTAGAAATGATTCCTACGTTTTCTTCCAATTATTTAAATAAAACGTATTTCTACTTTCATCATCAGCTGATTGGCGACGATGGGAAAATTCTGTTGCGACATAAAGATCGAACCCTCGGCGAGGAGGGAAGGTTTCTTTGGGGATAATCTACATAGTTATATTTTTATTTGTCTGTCTATCTATTTGACGATGGAAGATGTGTAATTTAAGTAAAATATTAAAGTGATGTATTTTGATATTACCATATGAGTTGTGAAACTGTTGATGATGAGACTCGAGACCGGTTCCTGGGTGGTGGATATCCAGCATGGCTTCCGGCTCGCCTCCGCTTTCAGAGCAGTTGCTCAGGGCTAAAACCAAACCGATAGACACACACCTTGCGTTTAAACTTCAAATCAGTTTGCGTTGGTGACGTTCCGTCATCGCGCGGTATACCCTCGCCTTATAATTTCTTTCGCGTCTCGCTCACACCCGCGCTTTGATTTTCGACGCCTCCCTTGCCCTTCGCGTTTCATGCGTGAAAGTTGAATTTCTTTGCACTAAGGTTAACGATCGAGTGAAATTTTCTGGAATTTTTAAATTATCGAACGCTCGAAATTTCAAATTTTCCTACGTCCAAAATTGAAAATCTTGCGAATGTCGGAAATCTAACGCTGGAATTTTCGAGTTTCGATATTTTCGTATTCGCAAGTTTCAAACACGATTTCTCAACTTGCAACTTCTCAAATTTCCGAGCTTCTCAACTTTCAAAAATTCCAAGTATCTACGTTACCAAAATTACGCTTGGAATTTCGAGTTGTCCAAGTGCTCTTTTCTAAATAAGCTTAAGAATCAAATTTACAGCGCGAATCTTCAGCAAAGAGAGGAACGAAAAGATTGCGGAACTAATGAGACGCCAGGAAACGATTCAGATATTTATTTCGCGCCGGGGTGCAGTCAAGGGAAGGGTGAGACGACGAAAATCATGGAGAGCGGTGCGGCGCGACCGTTTCGATTCTCTCTCTCTTCTCCGATCGTTCTTTCTCCCGTAGTACGTGACTTCGTTCTCCGTTTCCTTGTTCGAACAAACTGAAGAAAATCGGGAAAAGAGACAAAACGTGCCGAGAAAGAAATCATAAAACACAAAGCAGGGGTATGTCACGCGTTCGCTTAAGAGGTACTCGGTAACTTATCGATACAAACTAAAGGTTGGCCGATCGAGGGCGTCTTCGAAGCACGATCCTTATTTCATTATCGAGAAGGTGGCTTATAATTATAAAATCAAACACGTTCTACGTACTACGTACTGATATAACGCAAAATATTGATCTAGAAACGTTACGTTTGCTCGTCGTTACGCAAAGGATTGTTGCATCTCCGCGCGTCTCCTATTCGTTACTTGAAAACTTCGAAAGATTCTATCAATACCAAAGATCGATTGACTGACTTGTCATCGCCCTCGCGATAAAATATCATCTCTTTATCGCGATTCGTAACCGACCTCGACTTCGAAGACACCATCCGGTTGACATTGTACTTTCCAAAAAACAGTTCACTGTAAAACTGAAAGAAAGAAATAGAAGCAACAGAACGCAATAGAGTGGTAAGAGAAATGAACAGAAAAAACCAGAAGGAGAAGGTAGCGAAGGGTAGAAAACGAATTTCCATCGAAGATACCGGAAGCGGAGGGTGAGCGATCGAGGGGAAAGAGAAGGAAGGTGTTCGCGGGCAAACTGAAAGGAAAAGTCGGCGAAAGAAACGCGGAACGAAACCATTGCAATTGCCGATATCGCGAAACGTAGATCGATTCGTGGTGCGTGTCTTTGTCTATCTGTTTGGCTGGCTCGAGACGAACAGGTATTCGGAAAAACGTGTTCCGGCTGTTTGGGACTCGATGAACCCCACGAGATATCGATTTCACGCTTGACGCCTCCAGACCAGGCGTGTTTCTTTACAATTTCGTCTTTTCTTTCTTTATCCTTTCTCTTTTCGTCTTTTCTTTCTAGCTTGGCAGATTCTTCTCAGACCAGCTCGCTGCGATCTTCCGTGTAGACTTGCGATCTTCGAACGATGACGGGGGGGGGGGGGGGGGCATTCGCGAGTGATTCTCGTTGGTTTATTTCATGGGATGCAAGGAGAAAAGGCGAGTGATCATCTCGAAGAGAATAAATTGCATTTTTTCAATCTTTTTACAATTGCCTGATGCTTTTGGCAATCGTACGGAAATGACCAAGATTCTAGAGAAAGAAATAGAGACTACGCAGAACATTGAACATAAAATTTAATCTAGACGTAATGCTTTTAATTGCTTTGTGTACTCTACTCTAATTGGCGAAATTCGACTATAAATCTCCTGTTTACAAGGGTTTGTCGTGTTGCGGAAGTTGAAGATATTTCTCCAAGGGATGTTTCTTCCCGTACCAGATAATATCTATAGTAGTATGGTAATCGACGATAAGGATACTTGGACCCAACTAAACGAAATTCGAAAGATAAGTTTCTAAACGAAGTATTTAAACCGCTTCAAGAAGTGCGTTCTCAAGTCACCCCTCTTAAGTCTCAGACAAAATTGAAAGACACTCGATCATTCATCCACCGTGTCTTCAACGAACGTTCCGAACAATTTCACCCACCAGTATTGGTATATCCATCCGGATATACGATGAAATGATTATAGAAAGTTGTAAATTGTTCGCAAGTCTGGTTCGCGCTGGAAACTCGGAATGAACTTTTTTTTTTTTTTTTTTTTTTTTTTTTTTTTTTTTTTTTTTTTTGAGTTCATCGATAACCGTGAAAGTGAAATAGAATAACAACGAAAGGAAACGAAAGGAGACGAAAGTGAAAAGCGATAAAACTAGTCTCGAAGAACGCGCAAGTTCTGAGCAGAAATATTATATACAGATATGGTCATGATAATTATAGAAATCGTTTATTAAGGAACAAGCGGGCTAATCGGTGCGAAACAACGAACTACGACCCTTGAGAAACGCGACTATCCTAAACTCACCCCTAGAATCCAATGTTCGATCAGGAAATGCACTTGAAATTGTCGTTTCGATGTCGCAATAAACAATTTCCATCGAGGCACTCGAACTCGATCGAAGAAAACCTGAATACGACGAGAGTCGCCTAGGGGTGGAGAGGCTTACGACTGACAAGTTCGAGTCCCGATCTCGACGTTGAATAACAGCCATCAGCGGCTGGTAGATCCGGCGAAACGCGGCGCGAACTAATCATTAACCGTGCGCGCGAGTGTTAACACGAAACGGAACGGGAACGAGCCTGTGCCGCAAAAAGAGTCGAGGGCCGACGCGAGCTTTCCTTTCCTCTTTCTCTTCTCTTTGTTACCCCTCTTCCTCCCTCTCCCTCTTCCCTTCTGCCCCTTCGCGAAGAATCATCCCCCTTCCATGTTGGTGGTACCAGCCTGTACATACGCGAGTCACGTACGTAACAGTAGCAGACTGACATGTATGCCTCGTAACAGTAAGCCGGTTCCCACTGAGAACCCTGTTACGCTACGTCTACGTGCTGGAAAAGAGGGTAGAAAGCGAGAGACAGAGAGAGGAGAGAAAGAAAGAAAGAAAGAAAGAGAGAGAGAGAGAGAGAGAGAGAGAGAGAGGAAGGAAGGCCGCTACAACCTCGTGGCTGCGTACGTGTGTTGGTTCTCTCTCCCTCTCTCTCTCCCTCTCTCTTTCGGCGCGCGCGTGTGTGTGTGTGTGTGTGTGTGTGTGTGTGTGTGTGTTGCAAATGTGATGAAGAGAGAGAAAGAGACTTTGTGTAA
This sequence comes from Bombus haemorrhoidalis, assembly GCA_014825975.1. NCBI lineage: Eukaryota > Metazoa > Arthropoda > Insecta > Hymenoptera > Apidae > Bombus > Bombus haemorrhoidalis. The sequence continues at coordinate 15,448,182 of CM026171.1, forward strand.
TACGTGTTCCGTGTGGTGTACATAGACATATACCGCATGCATGACGTGGAGGATGAGTCAGCTTGCGGAAGGCAGTTTCAGGGAGAATTCATCACGAAACTTTCCGGAAATATTTCTCCTTTTTTTCTCTATTTCCTACGCCCAACCCTTGACAGGAGATTCGATGATGTTCGTGGTGAAATCGACTTCGTTAGCGAGCTTCTTTGAACAGATTCGACGATACTTCAAGTATCTTTTTTTATTCCTTCTTTTATTTCTTCTTTTATTGATACGTCGAAGATTTTCGTTTTAGGTAACTGTAATCGGGATATATGGGGTACCTTTGAAAGTTTCAGAAGGTTGAAGAGATCTTCGAAATTTTTATTAGAGTAGGAGCACACGTATGTAAATTATTGAAGATTCGACGCAATGGACGACACTTTGTAATTGTCGGAATTCGTTAACCTTGCAGGTTTGAAAGAACTTTCCATACGACGACAATACTTCGAAAAGCCAGGCGAGCTGGTCAAAGTTATCGTGGGAAGAAAATTCGATAGAACAACGTGGAAGATTTTTCGTTCTGGATCAAGGCGAGTCGCTTTTGAAACATCGGAACGAGAGTCGTGACTCGCGACGATCACCGGCAGTCGATGGCACTCTTTTTTCCTTGGTTCGACGCGAAAGAATTCTTGTTAACGTTTACCGAGCCGTGTCGTTCGAGGAGATCGGGCTTATCGTAAAACATACCAGTGTCGCCTTTCGTTTATCAACGACCTGAGTGAAGTTTAATTTGAGCCGCGCTTCCAGCGACCGCGACAATGCCTTCGCGAGAACGCGACGTGAAAATCAACGTTCGTAGCGGGAACAAATACATCGCCGCTCTTCCCCTTCGGTATTTAGAGGCTTACTTTGACTATGATCGGACAAGCTCGATTCTTTGATACTCGTTCCATAATTTACTACCTGGCTGAGTCGGCAAATCTACCTTGTCCTTTTATCCGTCTATGTTATGTCGTGTGCCTTGCGCTTTCGTCGCAACGCTATTCTAACATTCATTATCCGCTATTATGAAATGATCAGAGAGATCTTGAACAATTTTGTGGCAAATTTTCGACAAAATTCGAAAGAACGTTTAGCACAATTGCTGCGAGAACCGCTGAAGCTGCCTAATGCAAATCGGATAATTTAAATCTTCTCACCGCACCATGGACTGCAACAAAAGCCGTAAGCGCGTCTGACCTTCGTTATATCGTTACAATTGCAATGAAAATCACATTCGCCGATCGAAAGCAGAAGAATCATAGGAATTGCCCGATCGAAACGAAACCTGCAGCACGATTCAGCAATTCGATCAACCGACGAAACAAGCAATTACAGTTTTTGCCGGCTATCAAGTAGTGAAACTACGAGCTAGCCAACTACGTGTCCGACAATTCGACGTTTACAAGCAGCTCCTCTTTCAGAATTGAATTCTTAGATCTAATAATCGGTCGTAAAAGGTGAAACGAGAGGTGGAAGGTGAGGATTTTCCTAGGCCGTCCGATCGACGTAACAGCTGTTCCAGAAAAGGTGTTCCTCAACGTGACATCTGCACCTTGGTTCCCCTTGTGGCGGCCATTCACCGCTTATTTACCGAATAGCCTTTTCTTTCGGTCGACGGCTATCCGAAAACAAACTTGCTCGGCCGGGACGCGATTCTGGCGCGTGCACTGTCGGCTCTGGAAAAAATCGATTTTCCCAGGGGGATCGATGTTTAATGCCCTCGGTAGTCTAGGCAGTTTCCATCGATCGATTTCGTGCCGCTTTTGAATCGCCACTGCCCTCGTGCTCGCGATGTTATATGTATGTATAACGTTGCTTCTTCGAATTGCAGAATCACCGATCGATAGTTTTGAAATGTAAAAAAGATACTCTCTGAGCTATATACGAACTGTCAAAGAGGTTAGGGTTTCTTCTCTTTTTTCTTCTTTTCTTCTTTTTCTTTTTTTTTTTTTTTTTTTTTTGTAAAAAGTCAAATTTTGATCAACGAAGATAGAGCAAATTATTATTACGTTTCCAATCTTTCTATATGTACAGTTACATCTGTAGATATACCTATAGTTAAAAACAGAGGTTTCCAGAGAAGAAATCGAAGCTTCGAGCTTTGTGAGAGAATACCTCTGACCTTTTGTTTAAAAGGATCGCTTTGACAGATATATAGACCGAGGTAAAATTCATGGTGTAACGGGATAATCCTTCGTGCGGAGTTAAACGGAGAATTGAAGGCAATATCATCGGTTTTCTACCGAGGTGATACATTTTTGAAATTGTTCGTTCTAGAAATCTTCAAACATTAACTCCAGAAACGAGGATGGGAATGTCACGATAATTACACGATGAAACTGTAATGTTTATATCGGACAGCTGTTTTAACACCTAAGAGACTCGAAAAGTATTGTACTCGGTACAACTGTTCAAAATTATGTATAACACGACCGAATAGATGATGAAACTAATGAAAATAATTTAACGGAAAGGTAGATAGAAATAAGAAAGCTGAAATAATCGCCAGTGGAATTTGCAATGAGATAAAATATCTGCGTTCCCGATGTTAATAATTTTCCATTTCAAACATTTCATTCCGCACAGATTTCCCATGAAATCTACTTTCCTCGGTCGTGTCACACACGTATGCGAACGAACGATATTCTCTCGTACGAAGCACTTCGAGAACTTCGTGTTAAAGTACTTAAATTTTTGCGAGACAAACAACCGCCCTGTATTTTACCGCTAGAAAATGGAAACGGAGTTCCACGACGCGAAGCCAGACAGGATGTCCCACGGAAACGACGGCCTATAGGCAATCCAAGACGCGCGGAATTCACTGGCCATGCGTCAGCGTCGCGTACGAATCGCACATGCGAGCGCATGTATGGCCTCTTCGAGCGATCAGTGTGGTGTTTCGGCGCGTGCTGCGTTCGCGACTACCTGGAACCCGTTCCCATCTTCCTCCTGTGTCTTCGTTCAACCTGCGCGTTCATCCCGACGACATCCATCCACTGGGGCTGGAGTCGTTTGAAAATTAGACAAATTCGGTGAAGGCAAGGTTAGCGAATAACGATTTGAAGTAGATTATGTGAATTAGAGATTGAATCATTACGTCGTTTTCCAATCCTTTGATCATGCGGCAAATGACTAAAAGACACAGCGCGATTAAAGATATGCCAGCGTGCCTTCGCTTTTTTAGACAAAGCGAACCGGCAACGAGGATTGTTTTCCTTCTGAAACTTTCAACTATAAAAAGTCGTCGCACGCGCGACGTGCTTCGAATTACACTTCGAACGTAATGTGTAAAATTAAAAATTACATTATATTCTCTATAGCGGAGAGAGTTGAGTTTTATGAAAAATGCCAGCATGGTCGGGTTTCGGCGTCTTCGATTGTTATTAATAAACGGAGCGGTCGCCATGCGCATAGGGGACATTCTATACTTGGAAAAGGAGGAATCTTGCGAGGGAACAGGGGAGCCAGCACGTTGAAAATAATTGTCCTGTGACTACGGGCCGGAAACCGCGGCGGTCACCACGCTGCGCGTCCTCCTCGTCGCGTAAAAGCCCGCATCGATTGCTCTTTATTGTCCGTGATGAGAGGAAACGCGTTTCGAGCACCAACGCACGTGCTTCCACGAGATTTTTCACTACGCCAACGATGAATCTCCTCTCGGCATCGCTTTTTCCCTCTATTTTTTCAATCGCAAGAATTAAAAGAACGCTTTAAAGAACTCCTTCTGCGTCTCCCATCGCCCTTCGATCGATCACAACGGCTAACAATTAGGTCTCTATTTAAGGGACGAGAATTTCCATGCTATCGTGCAGGCTTTGACACAGTGTCGTAACTCCGAGTAAATACTACCTAAAATCTATACACCGGGACATCCCTTCCACGCGAAGAAGTTTCACCGGTAAATTACCATCTCTCGACAGGACTCCGGTGGCAAACTCGCAACAGCCCAAATCGAATAGAATCAAAACGGGAGCAGCTGCCGGCAAACGGCCACGAGGGCGTTCGTTATCAGGAGCAACGGAATCGAGGTCACAAGGGAGCACGAGAGAGCGAGAGAGAGAGACTCGAGGGATCCACCTTCGATTTTATGGAGCAGATCGTGAACGGGCAACGAAAACAGAAATGCGCGAAAGAATAGAAACAGGAGAAAGGGGCGAGGAGAAGTGATCGCAGGAAGTGATCCTTGCGCGTACGAGAACGCATCCTTGAAACGAGGCGCCGATCGCGACGGAACCTCTTGAATATTCTTTCCTTTACTTTCTCATCTTCTTCTTTGCTCTCTTTCTTTTTCTTTGTCGCTTCGCGAGGCACCTCCGCAACGACGACAGATGATGTGGGTACCACGAGGGGCCGTGACGTCACTCGTCCCCGTTGCTTACGGCAGTTACTGCTTACACGACCGTTTCCTCTCTCTCTCTCTCTCTCTCTCTCTCCCTCTCCCTCCCCCCTCACCTTCGTCCCTCCCCTCCTATTCTCGATATCTCTTCGTTTCTTGCCGCCATTTCTTTATTCCTTGCGTTTCGGGCCTGCGAACGACACCTTTCCAGCCAGCTGTCACTCGCATCTGTAATTTCTTTCGCGCGCGAGCATCGCGTAGCCACGATTAGAACCGGCTGGCTAGATCTGCTGGCATGCCTGCATGATCATCGGCACGGAGTTATTGTCTAACAATAAGCTCGAATTTTTAAATCCAACCCGATAAAAAATTGTTTGGCTTTGAATCGCTGACGACTGGTCGCACAAAAATTCTCAATTCATTTAGCTCGAGTATCTCGGCCGACTTTCGGCCGAGTCGAAACTTCGACGTGGCCGGAGTCAGAAATATAGGCAAAAGTTCGTATCGCAGAGGTACCGACGAACAAGACAAAGGTAAATGTAACCTCGAAGCTGGCAACTTCGAGCCGTCCCAGAACGAACCTAGGCGAACTAAAAGGCCGAACTGAAAGTCTAAAGAAATTAAAAATCCGTCGCCTATCGATGCTGGAAACAGCGAAGTTAATTGCAAAATCGGGAATCGTTCGGACGACGAGTCTGGCAATTTTCCCTGGGCGAAAGTTGGCACGCGAGCTGAAAGAGCACCGATCACGGAAACCGAAATCAGAGACGCAGTTACGAGGACGGATAATGACACATCAGGGTGGGGAAAAGTAAATACGTGGACAGGAGAGACCCGCTGGCTCTGTAACTAATGTACCTGACCCGTTTTAACGATCGATAACACCGGTGAACGCGATTAAGCGCAAATGACAGTCAGAGGCAAGTCAGAGACAGTCATTATCGAATGAATTTCGATCGGTAGCTGCCACGACTTCGATAAAAACGAATTTCCAATATAAATTCCAGCGATCCTTTCATTCGTCTACCTGCTCGTACTAAAGCTAAAGCCCACCTACGTAAATCGCATTAGGTCATGAACGTTTGCGTATTTCGTATATTTTCCTATAGTCTTGCGAGTATCGAGGGAATGGAACGCCAGTGGAGGTTCGGATCATTCATTATTTTCGATCATCGTCGACGCTGTTTCCTGCTGGAACGCGTGTTACAGCCATAGTTAACGAAGTTTAAATTAGAGGCTTGCTTCTTTCAGGAAAAAGTCGCCTCAAGGTTACAGGCCGAACGGTAATGAGGTCGCCGATGACGTTTCTGCGATCTACGAATAGATCGAGCACGGAAAACGAAGGGAAAAAACACGTCGAATGTGTTTTCACAATCGAGAGAACGATCGATGTTGGCGCTAGCACGAGTCGTCAACGATACCGTTTCTCCCGTTCAACGTTGCATCGCGTTATGGATTGGCGGCGAGATACGCTAGAAAAAGGTGGAATCTTTGGATGGAAAAAGATACGACCGCGTTCTATAACCGCGTTCGACCGAATTTTCCTATCGATATTAGACCGATCGAAAGTCTAAATTGAATTCGCTGCTTGAAGATTCGGCTGGCACAGCGTTCGACGAAGGTTCGACCGGAGTACGGCTGAGAAAAAGGTGGAAAAAACTGGTGAATGCGAAACGTTTGTTGCTTTGGAGTTCGCGGCACGATCGATACGACTATTACTACAGCCGCGCGTCCATTATTGCAAGCGTACAAACCGAAGATACGGGGACTGGAATTAGCACCGCTTTCCCATCGATCCTCGCTCTGAATCATTTACGAGGCCGTATACATAACGGCTGTGCACGAGTTGCCGCGAAACGAAAGCGTTCTTAGGTATCGTAGTCGTCCTCTTCATTTCTAACAATCGTAGTCTCCTTGAGGGAATTCTGGTTCTTCTAGTTCTGAGAAAGCTACGCGTTGATGAAAATGCGAAGCAAAGTCAAATATTTATGTCGCACGACCAAAATTTGCACTAACGGAAACTTCGAAATCTCTGGCCTGAATAATTGAATTGTATAAATAATAACTCATACATGTCCATTTGATATTCGTCGTATTCTTCCGACGCGATACCTTCGTCTTTACACAAGAAGAATATTCTGGTAATTGACAGTGTGACTGAATTTATCGGAATCCCATTTATTGGAGACGTATGAATATTTATTATACTTGTTTTATACTTTTATGAACGCAACAAAAGAAATAGCGGCCAAACAGCAGATTTATTTCATCGATCATATATTACGAAGATTATTTTACTCTAAATATTTTATCCGTTTTTCGGATATTAGATGCATTTTCTATACTTTGGCGCCTGTTTCTCATAAATGCGTAAGCATCTACGGTGTATTCGTTGGAATAAAATGATTTGGTTATTGTTCTATCAAACGAACCGCCGGCTGAATTTATTTATCGGAACGTGAACTCCTGTCGTTCTGCCGTCTTCGATTCAAATATCTTTATCCACCACGTCGAAAACTGAAGAAACAATGAGAAAAAATTGCAACAACCTGTACGTATAATATAAGCTTACTTAAAGACATATTTCGGAATCGGCGTATCTTGAAACTAGAAAATATTTATACAATATAAAAGCCAGTTGTATCATAAAGTTGTCGCGTCGATGCGTACAGATTACGAACAGAGATAGAATTCTATTGCGCGGAAATTTCTTCGAGAAGAATGACAAGAAGAACCGATCGGGGAATCGAATAACATTTACCGTGGGTTGTCTTCCTAGAAAAGGGGATGACTGAGATCCTGAGGATTCCCAAGGGGGTGGCCGCCTGTGTTTCGCGCGCGCGCCACTTTCCAACGTGTTTTTAATGAGACGACACCAAGACACTTGGAAACGGAGCGAAAAAGAAACGTGAGAAACAATGGCGGGGACTCTAATCTGAAGGGCATTGGATCGAACCCTTCTTCTCCCAGCATTGTTTCGCCGACGAACCCTTTGCTACTGCCACCTTTTCTTCCACGCTTTCTTCTGGCTCCCCGCTCCTGGCCTTTCCGCGACCCTTATGCGAGGCTTTAAGGAGCGAAAGGGAGAATGGAGGAAGCGCTTCGACTGGCTACAGAATAGTTACTGGCCCCTCCTCGACATTATCTTTACGCCTTTGCCGTCGTACAAAAGGAACGGCGGAAAGAGGGTGAGAATAGAGCCCGCTGCTTGCGAGAAATGTTTGTCCTGCCTGTACGCGAGTTTGCTTTTCTTATTTCTGACCCCCTGCCATCTCTGTGTCTTGACCTTCTTTGCTATATACGCGACAGTTAGAACGAGAAAAGTCATTTCTCCTGCGAAATAGCCACTCGTTTTGGTCATTGCGAGTGATAGCAAATAGGGTCAAAGGTTTACAGTTGGACAGAGAAAATTTCAATCGATACCAGCACGCCTATTACTAACGTTTACGTCGCGTCGCGTCTGTTACATAGCAATAAGTAATATTGCTATCGTGGCTGTTGATTCGAACGACGTTTTTCTTCCCGTTTTCGTACGTTATCGTGGAAGGCTTGTAATTAAAAAGAGAAGATAGACAATGGTGAATGGCGGTTGTGGAACAGACGTTACTACTCTATCGTTTGTTCGTGTGTTCGTCTCTTTATTCCCCTAATGATCAGAAAACGACGCTTTCTACATATATACACGCACACACGCACACACACACACACACTACACTACGCTACAAGAAGATGATTAGAAGTCAGAGAACCTATTCGAATTGTACAAACTAAAACCATGAGCCGCTGAAACTTAGATCATCAATCAACGATTCGCCGGGTCATTAAACCTCGTTACCTAAACAGACCGAGAAACCAATACTCTGCGTCAACATCTCCTATTGAGATCCCACCGGAATTTCCAATAGCCGCTATACAAGATTGCAATTACAAGTATTTTACCTCTAACCGAAACCGAAGGGAAGAAACCCTTCACGAAATGATAATCGTAAAGGGGGAAAAATGCCATCGTGAGATCTCGATATCGAAGACCGATTTGAAGATTACACATTGGATTACAACGGAGAATCTCAAAACGATAGAAATAATTCTGTCATCGAGCGACTTGCTCGAGTAAAAATGTGAAAGAAGTGGCGGAAGGGCGCACGCACCGGCGCGAAATCACGCAGAGCAGAAGATAACACGCTCCTCGGTTGGACAAGGGGACAAGGGTTGTCGGAAGGCGGGAGAGGGGTTGGCGGACAGCGTGGCGGCGGCATGGCGAACATGGCGTCGTCGAGGTCGCGTCTGCGCCTGGCCGCGAACACCGCGTGACCACGATCAATACCTGTACGCGCTGTTGTGCCGGGGCAAAGGATGTTGAATTCGAAAAGTGTTATTCCGCGCGTCTATCTCTGAATGATATGGAAGGGAACGCCTCTCCACGTGGGTGCCACGTGTGCGCTTCCGCCCGCGTCTCTTACGCGCGTGCACGCGCTCGTCCGATTTCGTCCGGCCGTCTCCAAAACACGGAGACCGCCTCTCCTGCTTCCTCTCTTTATCCGTCCGTCCTCCGACTGTCCGTCATCTCTGTGATTTTCACGAAGCCACCGCGTCCTCTTGTCACCCGGACATCCTTCAGCTTATATGACAGTTATCCTTTGTCGTATTCGCCGTTCCAAATGACGATATGAAGTAACGATAACGAGTAAATAACGATCGACGTTCGATCTTGGGATCTTCTGAACGTTTCAGGGATCAAAGGAGAATAGAATTACGACACGAGTCGAACAGAATCTGTTGAACAGTATGAACTAGCTTTCTACGGAGACGCAGTACTTCGAGAGGTTTTGGGTAGCTTGGTACTATCCGAGCGAAACGCGACTCGACGTGGAGCTGTAGTGGAACTGTTTGAGACGGTGATATACGTACGTCTATTGAGCGGATTGGCAAGCGTTTCGCATTCGCGATTGGCAAAGGTAAGATCATCAAGTAAGAGGGCAAAATTCGAGGCGGGAATCGTAACGGAAAGATTCCCGAAGCGAGCGACACGCTGGATCCGTCGCGTCGCGGGGAACGACAACGATATACGCGTGAAAGCCGTAAATCGGTGATTAGACCGCGTTCACGGATTAGACGCGCGCGCGCGCTCGAGACGATAGCGCGATTTTCTTTCTTCTTTCTCTTTTTGCTTTTTTCTTTTTTTTTTTTCTTTTTTGGTTAGAATATAGACATAGTATATGATTATAAGTACATTTGCAGACACTGTTCCAGTTAGAGAGGTTAGCAAAGATAAAGGTGACGAGAAAAGGAGTGTGCCGCTGTATCATAGGGAGTTATTTCGACAGACGGACTAACCTGCTAGCCGCAAGGCTGACATTCTCTGAAACTCTGGCTCCTGTAGCCATTTCCACATCCGTCGGAAGGTCTCGCGGCCGCTCTTGAGTTTCGACCACGGCTTCGGATTGCGCAGTAGATCGCTGAGCGTGCCCTGGCTACGGCACAGAACCCTCTGGGCGAATATCGCTTGCGGTATGCTGTACCTCTTCAATTCGGCGCTGATCCTCTGCGCGAGTTCCTTCGTGTTGATCTCCTCGACCTCGCCGGCCCCGTTGCCGGGTGGCGGAACGGTCTTCATAACGACCGATGTGTGTTGCACGTGCTGCGTGTGCGATATCGTCTGTTGCGGCATCGACTGTTGCTGCTGCTGCTGCTGCTGCTGCTGCTGCTGCTGCTGCTGCTGCTGTTGCTGTTGCTGTTGCTGTTGTTGCTGCAGCTGGGCCTGCATGGGTGGTGGCGAGGCAGCGGGCACCGAATGCGTGGGCGGGGAATGATGAGAAGGCGCGAAAGTGGCCGTCGCCGAGACGGTCGGCGGCGAAGCTGGACTCAACGCCGCTGGGCTCTGCTGCAACCTCGGCAAAAAGGCCGGATCGTAGTGAGGACTGGCGGACTTGTGCGGCGAGTTCAATCCGCTCTGACTGTAGGCGCTCTGCGGCGACAAAGGACTCGGCTGGAGGCCCGCGCCCGGAGAAGGATAATTGTGCGGCGGCGACATGCTCATCGAAGGCAATTTGTCGTACGCGTACGGCGAGCTGCCCATCCCGAGGCCGATGTTACCGAGGCCGTTGTTTTGCATGACCGCGAAACTACCGGTGACGCCGCCAGCCGCGTGTGCACTGTATACAAACTTGTCGCTCATCGTCGAGATCGGCGGCAACGGCTGTAACGGCGTCAGGGTCGCGTAAGAGGAACCCGGACTGAAGCCAGGCGGTGACATCCTTTCCGCGACCGAGGTTAGTGTCTGATAGGTCGGCTCCGGCTGCATCGCCCTGAAGTCCGTCGCGTCGATCATACTCGCGACCGAGACGCTTATCCCCGACGTCGGCGTTAGCTTGCCCGGACTGAGGAGCTCCGAGTCGGCGTCGCGCGAGTCCACGTCCACGTCCTGAGGTGGCACGATCACCGACAGGGACTCCCTCGCGTTCTGTCTACTACCACCACCGGCACCACCTCCACCACCGCCACCGCCGCCACCACCGCCACCGCCACCGCCGCCGCCGT
>CM026171.1:15469923-15484127 GCA_014825975.1 Bombus haemorrhoidalis
CATCTCGCGGTGCGAAATAGCTTCGTGCGTTATGATCCCGTTCGATTCGTGCGCATCTTCCATTTAGAAAACTCAGTCCACAGCGGCCTAGATTTTACTCGAAATGGAAATCAAGCTTTCCTGGTTCTGCGGCATACGATAAGAACTCGCAAAGTCTGCGCGGAACTTGTATACCTAGTAACACGATAAAATACGCTGAACGTCCTGATATTGACATTTAAATAGTATGCTTAAAGAATGTACGTATGTACAGTACGTAGAAAAAGAAACGCCGTTGCTATGCGTTTTCACAGGTGACATAAGTTAATAATCAGGCAGCATGAAATTTAGATATCGTTGGTGTAAATCGGTCGAAGTATCTGGATACGTGAATTCGTGGCTGAAGGAAGGGATCGACCAAGAAGATTGCCTTAAATTCAAATATCGATTTAGAATTAGCGAGGGCGCAAGCGTTTTTCCACTTAGCCGCATTCGATAAAAATTCGCATTTTTATCCGCCAGAAAAAGAAGCAGGAAAGTTCGATCGACGGAATCCCGCGCGTTCCTCCGCTATCGATTATTCGACCGCGCGGAGGATTTTAATTTCGCGCGGGCAAAAAGACTGCCGCGAAATGGACGGAGAATTTTTATGAATTAACGAGATTTTGTTGCGCGTCCACCCGCTCCCCACCCTCTACATAGCCCGCGTCGAATGGAATGTAATTAGGTTGAAACAGCAAGCCCTCGGGCCTCCTTCGATGCATCCCCCGTTTCCGGCCATTTTTTATTCTCCGCTGCATCTGCCTTCGCTGCGCACAGACGCCATCTACGAACCTCCGATCGTTTTTACCTAACAAGCCATCGAACTATCCGATTGAAAATTTTGGTAAATCACGTTAATCGTAGTCGACGTTTGCTACGAAAGAGTGTTTATTCTAATCTTGTTTCTTTCTGCACGAGGATATTTTAAACATGTCTTTTAGGGTGATAAAAGTTACTCGAATGAATTCCGAACATTGAAAGAATTACTACGAGCAGAGATTCGAGGGATTTGAAGGAGGAGCGCCGTTCGACGTAAACGTCTACCACTGCCGATCTTTCACCGTTTCGTTCTCAAATTTACCAAAGGTATCGCCATTATTATCTAGTCTATTTCTTCGATATTCGATGCAAGAGCGTCTGGCAAAATCAATTCAACGCTCGCACAATGTCCCCCTCCGAAGACAATGACCGAAACTCGTTGTCAAACTTATCGAAGGGGCAGTAACGTGCATCGACCAATTACTTCGGTAATAAGCCGGTCCTCGGCTCCAGACAGACACCTAATGTTCCTACACCGGTCAACGAGCTTGTGAATTGTGGAGGACGCAACGGTGAAAAGGAAACGCGGCACGGGCCCCTCATACAGATGTCCCGTGAAGTCGCACCTGGCGGCAGGTGGTGGCTACGGCAGGGGTTCCCTGCGGCCCCTTCGCGTCCCCTCGCGCTCGATAGATTCACGCGTGTGCCCGCGATCATACGTTACCTGGCGCGTGTTCAGCCGACCTCCTCGAGGAAACCGATCAACTGCTCGCCACGGACCGTGGAATCCGTGTCGGGCATCCTGGCTTAGTCCATTCGCGTCTTCCGGTTCGTTCGGCGTCGTGAATTCAAAGCCGAAGGACCGTATATTGCGGATTGCAATGGATAAAGATTAAATTCGCAAAATTACGTTTCCAAGCGGACATCATTCAACGGTGGATGAAAATTCTTGACGATTAAATCGTGATAAATTTTGCAAAGAGTTGATCAAAGGCGGGAGCTTTTCGGGGCAATTTGTTGTTGGAGAACTTGGAGTCGAAGGACTCCATGAAGATCAAGACGAAACAACTTTATTAATCTTGGTGACAAGTAGCGTCGTTAGAGGCTGTCGCAGCGATCAAAATGCCCTTGGAACGTTCACGTAGCTTCCTCTAATCGTATTCCGCTCCGATAGTGATGCTCATCTCCTCGGAAACGATTACCGTTTGGTGGTACCAGCGATTGGTATCCAGGACAACTGCGCGAGAAAACGATCATTAGGAAATTTCACGACGAAGAAATCGTGCCACACTTACTTATTTCGCCAGGATGTACTACGACTTTCAACCTGTAACAGGCGTAATGACACTCTCTGGGTGGCTCCAACATCCACAATTTCTCACCCTTGACCTGAGCTTGCCACGAAGGGTGTTCCACGTCGTCCACCTGAGAAGATCGAAATTTTTGATGGATAAAAGTAGGGAACGAAGACAAATATTCGTTGAAGGAGTACCAACGTGCATAGGGGCCCCGTATCCTTGGCTGCCCATAAAAATCCAATCGGTCTTCTCTGTCTCTGCAGTGGCAGGCAGAAAATACGGCCTTCGATAGTGTCTCCTGAGCACACCGCCAATTTCTTCGTCGCAGTTACTCCTTTGACAAGAATTATAATTATATTGTATCTCTCTGTGTTCGTCTATTATCAGCTAGTTTATCGTATACGTATGTTTAATAATTTGCATCCGCTAAGTTCATTAACAACGAACGTACGAAATTGTTTCCTCGCTTTCAGGTACACATCCTAATTCTCTTGCCTTGTTTAACACGTAACGATATTTTTGTATCATCCTGTACAAAAGAATACAAAGTCCACTTCACAATGCGAAGTTATCAGACAGGAATAGGGAACGAAGGACGCGTCGCTCGACACGAATATGAGTTTCTAGGTAATTGTTTCGATGAATACGGGCCGCTGGAAACTACATAGTTCGCTTGGAAGCTCGTTAGCCGGATTGTGTGCATACGCGCGAGCTTTGGGGCGGTTATTGAAGCCCCGAAACCGCCTTCTTCACGGGCACCGTTCATCCACACTCTCGGAACGCTTACTAGAACCTCGGCTAAAAAGACATCGGCAGATTTAACTGACAACGACGCTTAATATCCTTTCTCCTAATCTAACACACTACCGTTTACTTTAAAACGAATGTCAAATCGATCTGTATCTCTTCTTTTATTTTACATATAATCTATAAAAAGTTTCTTAAGTCTTAATCGAGCATTAGTATTACCTCGTTAATAGACATAGTTCTCGCTTCGTTATTCTGATGGTTTTCAGAAACTGCTTCGACGAAACAAACGTTCTATCTTCAGCTACTAACGGATTATATTATATCTAATCGTGTATGTACGTAGAAAATCGATTAAACGAAATAGAAAAATCGAACGAATGAAAATTACAATGGAAATTGTACTCACCAGCCCACGTACCACGGCTTCGTCCCTTCCTCCAGCAACGATCGACTAGCGCTCATATCGAACACGTCCTGAAGACTTTTAAACTCGGTTTTATACGGGAAAAACTGGCAATTCGCGTGCTCTCCGTCGTACAACGATTTAAAGAAAGAAAACGAGAATGTTTCCGTTGCTGTCCAGTTAGCCATAGCGTCCGTGATCACTACCGGTCTTCCAGAATACGCGTATCTATTCCTCGAAAGAGAGATCACAGAGGGATGAAAAAGATTCCAGCATGGAAGATAATAAAATTGAATTTTACATATACTTCTGTGCATTAACGGACGAACAAGGCGGAGTGAGAGGGGATTAAAATCAATCGAGGAAACGACTAGGGGAATTGGACGAGCCAGTACCGTTCCTCAAAAATGGCAGGATCCACGTTGGATATCCTGTCAACCTGTTGAACGTCCCGACACATTGAACAATCCTCGGCTGGCCGGAATATTTTCTGCGTGAACGAAGGTACTTCCGCCAGGCACTTGAAAAATATTCAAGCGTTAAGAAAAATCGATGTGCTAACGCTAAAAAAAAAAAAAAACGATTTAGAAATAGGAAGAAACGCAACATTTGCTAAAATCCGTGGAAGATTGGTCAGATATGGGAAAACAGCGGCTAGCTCTATTTGAAAGAAGAGAAAATTAAAAACTCTCCTACAATCACGTGACGAAAAAATGATACGATCGAAGTACGTGCAGAAAGAAGCAAAGATAAGAGGAAATCTTTTACTGCAAACAGCGACTTCTCCGAGGATCGATCTGTCTCAAAGCTCAGATCGGTCGACTTTCTTATCTGTCTGCTTAACGGAAAGGATTGATTTCGTGGCTCACCTTGTCGTAACGAACGGTGTGCACGTAATTCCAGAGGAATTGACCTAGAATCCACGCGAGGATCAGCAAGATCCACAGGTGTCTCTTGCGCAACTTCGATCCTCCGGGTCTAAGAAGACATCGAGCGCGAAACAATTTCACAGACCTGACAGCAAGTGTCGTTTCCTCGATCTTCGTCACTATCGCGCGTAACTCCTTCTTCGCCACTTCGAACGACTTTCTCGAAGGCTCGTTCGACACTTTGTTGCTATTCACGTCCGTCATGGCATTCGATGAATCGATCGCTGTGTATTTGTAGCTTCGAATATTCGTAAACCGATCACTAAGACGTTAACGATCCTTTTCCAGCAACTTTCTGCAAATTCTAGAATCCCTAAGCTCAAACCGCAGAGTCTACGAGTCGAGCTTAACGCTGTCTAAGGTTTAATGCTTTGTCTTTTATTATTATTGTTGTTATTATTGTTATTACTTTTTTAGATATCGAAAATCTTGAAAAAGTTCTCTAAGACTTCTGACGGTCCTGATGGTCGACGTGGAACTGTGCCAGGATCCTTTCACGGGGTTCCACAGAGGCAAAGGATACGGTTGCGCACGGGAATGATGCGATACGGGGGTGTGAAATGAACAAGAATCTGGGCTACCGATTGATTGAAACGAGATCTACCCGAACCCGTGGAAAGGGGCATCGAAACAATTTCTCGTCTATTTTCAGCACCGGCAAAAAAGAAAAGAAAAAAAGAAATATAGAAAAAGAATGATCAGCTGTCTTATCTCAATGTCCAACGATTCGAGGAAAGAAAGCGACGAAAGAGGGGGGGAATTTTCAAGCTGATAAACGTTAAATTGAGATGGGAGATGAAAAGGTTATATAGAGAGAATTATTCGTTTCGCAATTTTATGTGAATTTCGCAAGAAGCGAATACGATCGAAATGAAAAAAGTGAGCGATGTAAACGTGACGCATGAGCGGATCTCCCTTCGCCGTAAATGTGTGTCGCTGGTTTCTTATCGCATGGAGCAGGTGGTAGCGATCAACGAGCCGTGAGGATTTTCTTGTTAAAATACAATCATCGAGCTAACTCTTATCGCTCGCACCCGTTTCTTCAACGCGGCTCCTTTCCACCGCCAATCCATCGATACCGTATCAATTTTTCAACTGGAACGTTTACCTACTCTACCGCTGTTTATTATGAAAAACCATTATGAAAAATATTTTAAACGCGTCGTGTGTGTGTTTTTTTTTTCTTTCTTTTTCTATATCTTTTTCATTCTTTCGCTCTTAATTATTCGACTGAATTTAATCGACTGCTACGCTTAAAAGAAGTTCGGGAAATCTCGAACGAGGAACGATACTGGGAATATTAAATTAAATTTAGAATGGATTTTTCGAACGAGAAACGCGTACAGTGGACGATTCTCGTCTGTATATTGTTAGAGCGAAAGGGGCTGTTTCGTGCGACGACCAGAGGGATCCAGCCTCGTTTACGATTGCAAATTGACAATCTACGTGCCAATCTGAATCTTCGTTAACGATTATTCCACGTAGAATTAACGTTAGGTTCTCTATCTTTTTTTTTTTTTTTTTTTTTGTTTTTCCATCACTAATGCGTTTTGCAAGTTGTGCGACGTGCTTGTGCACGTCAGAATACGCCTTTACGCGAGACAAACCATTTTTAAATCTGCTTACTCGGACAACGCGAAAGCGAGAGGGAATAACGATGAAGCTGGATTAAATAAAATATGAAAAATAAAGGCACAATTGTACAAAAAGTATGACAAACATACCTTTCTAATAATCCTTGGCTTGAAGTACTTGTCGTTTAAACAAAAGACGTATACCTTACTTAATTCGCAATGTTCTTCCTTCCTCTTCTATTTTCTCTTTATCTGCAATTTGAAGATGGAGCTTTTTGTACGGGATAGTAAGAAAAAAGCTAGGTCAAATGCTTTCAGCGCAATTAAATTCTTTAATTGTTGTCAGTCGGGTTCGAAATACACTAGTCGATCTTTTATCGTTAATAATTATTGTATATACTATGGTACTCCTTCGATATAAATAATACGACGTCAATAAAATAATGACAATATGTTTGCTCTTCGTTCCCCGTCTTAACAAATTATATATATATATATATATTATATACCTACTTCATTTAGTACTTGCTTGTCGTCGATAGATTGCGTAAAACACGTTTACAAGTTAAATAAAAACGGCGATGACAGTGATAATGATCATGACAATGATAATCTCCACCGCGTTTCTCTCAAGGGAGACGACCGAGGAGAAACCTTCGAGAAAAAAGCAATCTTGTCGATGTTATCTATCGTAAAATGAAGGAGCGATTAGGCTAAAATCGTCCGATTGACATTAGAATTCCTTTAGTAACTTGTTCCAGGTTCCTTAAGAAAGAAGAATACATTTTGACGAGCCATGTATCAAATGAAATGAACAATGTCTTTGAAAGCCTAGACATTCTTTTGCAATGAGAAAGATGTAGTCGAAAGAACGAAAGAAGGCAAATTTTCTCGAAGAAAATGCTACTTCCAAAGATTCTCCCCAAGTCGGACTACAACGTTTTACAACTAATACTAAATGTGTGCTGAAACTCCTCTAATACATCTAAAATGCACATCCATGCTTATTTAATGCTCCTTTAATTTAAATACGTATGCAGCACTGTAGCCTATCATTTTTTTTTTTTTCCTATTTGTTATGCACGTGTTTGTGTCATTCTTTCTCTCTCTCGCTCGCTCTTTTTCTACTTTCTCTCTATTCGTCATTCGTTCTTCCTTTCTCACCCTATGTGTATACGTACGCGTGTATGTATACGTAACGTGTATGCTTGTATGTATATGAAATGCATGAAATTCTTTCTGGCATTTTCCTTCCTGTATTTCGCATCCCCCTCGCTTTTACTCCTCTCTTTCGTCATTTTCCCTTTCTCTCTCTCTCTCTCTCTCTCTCTCTCTCTCTCTCTCTGCCACTCGCTCACTGTTCTCCTCCTACTTTTTTTTGACGGTGAAAATTCGAAATTTCCCTCTGCGTTGCTTCGAGGTCAACCGTTGGTTCGTCCTGCTAGTTGGCTTTTATAACTCTCACGTGGATGTGTTGCAATGTTTCCCCCGTATCCGTTTCCTGGTCTCCTCGGTCCGTTTCATTCTTCCTGTTCCCTCTTCTCGAAATCGATTCTTGATGGAGCGGTCTAATGGAATCACTCGAGTTTTGCGCTATCAGTCTTCTTTGAGTGATCGGTGACAATGATCGCGGTGAAGGATGAATTTTGGATCTTCGGTCGGAACAACTCGGAAATCGAAATCGATCGCGTTTCATTGTTAAAATGCTTCATTTTTGTATTGTAAAATTTTGTAAAATGTTTCATTGTTAAAATTCGCACAGATTATTGGTACGCGCGGAATGAGATGTGAAACGTTTAAGCTTTAATCTCGCGAATCTTATGGATATATCAATATGTAAGAGCGTAGGATTTCAATGACGGTTCACAAATATCTCACAGTTTTTCCAGTTTCCTGAAACCGGTTACCGAAACAGAAGAAATTGTTCAAGTACCCAGTAAACAGGGTGTATTCAAGTTTTGATTTTTCCAATTTGACATGTATTTAAAGTCTATAAATATACGTATATAACGACATTAACAAAAATCTAACGTTGGTTGGTTAATGTCGTTGAATATTGCGAAACTTGATTATCAAGACGAGGGAGGTTTGGATTAACGGGAAAGCAAGATAATCTCTGTTATTTTCAAGAGCGAATAGTCGAAGAAAAATCGTTCCGTTTAAGAAACGGTACGTTTTAATTGAAAGGATCGAGATCGATTCGCGATTAGTTCCGCGAGAAAGCAGCGACGCAAACAGCTTCGATCGCTGTTCGTGGAAAAGACCAAAGCTCCTTAGGCCGGTAAGAATCGTGTAAAAAACGGCGTAAAAATTCGTTAGTAAAACACGACATCGTTAAAAAAATTCCGGACGCATCGCTTCTCTTTTCTTTTTGATCCTTTTCTTCTTATCCGTTAGAAACCGTAGGCTGAAAGCTTGATAACAGCGTATCGACCGACTCGTCGATCCACCGTCGAGTCCTTTTCGAAAGGACTCGCACGTTTAAGCGATTTCGATAAACCGAGTCTCGGATCTATTTTGTAGAATTAATAAATTATAACCGGACATAAAACGTTCAGAGATATTCGAACTGTTCGGAATAGATTCACGTTCGATTTGCGCGAAGCTTCTTTACGAAGTATTACGCATACAGATACAGAAACTTTGTTGAAAAAAATAACTGCCATAATTAACTGCCATAATAGAAGGGAATTCGACGAGAATCTTTGAAAGGTAAGAGAAAAGAAAGATATCTGAAGCGACTTCGAGAAATCGAACGAGCCTCGTACAAACACACAGACAAAGGTACATCATATCCGAAAACGTAAATAAGGCTGGCCTTTTGAAATCGTTCGCAAGGCCCATTTTTAAATATACGACGAGGGTAATATATCGCAGTGCCGAGAAATTGTATTCGATTAAAAAATTAAAACACTTCCGTGCGAATTAGCGTCTGACCAAGAAAACATCTCCACTAAACTTGGGGAAACTATTGGGCAAGACAACTATTATAAAGATATAAACGATAGCTTGAATAAATGCGTGACATTCAGAAACGTACGTTTTAGAAATAAGACTCGTCCAACTGTGGAAGCATGTAAGAACGTGAGGCACTTACACTGTTAGATTACATCAAAAAATGTCGCTCTAAAACGAAATTTAATGTTCAAAGTGAAACGAGTAGGTGATAATGAGATATCATAATGGTTGTTAAAAATTGCGTAAAATCTCAAGGGAGAGGTACTTCAAATAAGATGACTTTCTCGGCAGAGTATAGATTTCCTCCTTCAACTACGTAGATACAAATTTCTCAATTGATCAGCCTTCGATCATTCTACGCATCGTAGCATAGCCGCACATCTTCTTTCCTCGAAAGCGTATCGTTTTCTTTTTTCTTTTTTTTTTTTTTTCATTTTTTTCTCTTCCTCCGCGAGCACTCTGTCGCCCCACAGACTACAAATTTACAAAAATCTTTCGTCTGCCTCCGTCAATTCTCTCTTGCTCGTTAATTCTCGTAGAAAATTAGAAACGTTGGTACACGAAAACAATGAAAAGCGGATATCAAAATTCCGGTTCGTTCGAGTCAATAGTGGCGGCACTGTCAATCCTCCGACGATGTAACAATTAATCCATCACGCTTCAACAAGGACCTTCCGAATCGTCGAAGAGGATCGCGATTAATTCGTTCTATCGTCCCTTCCCCGACTCGTGTTCCCATCGTCAAATTCGATTCGAAATCTTCCTCGAAATAGGCGAAATATCGGAACCCATTTGTCTGTATTTCTCAATATTTAATGTCGATAGTCCACGTAACTGATCGCGTGAAATGCCTTCGTACGAAAAGAAGAGTGGAGAAGGCAAAATCGACAAGGTCCGAGACACGCTGGAATTTCAGCAAAGATCTGGAACTACGATGCCAATTGCGAACTTTGCATCAAAAGTCATCATCGAGGGTACGCAGGACATCATCCTCGATTCGAATTTCGGAGAACATCGGAATGGAAATTCGTCGAGGACACGAGTGGGAAAAGGACAGAAATTTATCAGAGCCGTGTGTGTCGCATCGAGCGGAATGGTCCAAGGTCCTCTAAGAGGCAAATTCTCGCGGCAAATTCGCGCGCGTAGATGATCTGCTAGCAGTCGGAACGATAAGCTCGAAGGGTGCCTCTCGATTCGTGAAGAGGCGCGGTTTGTTACCCACTATCGGCTCGCTGTCTCGACATTAATCGCGATCGCGCGCTCGTTTCTGTTCGAAATCGCGTTACGAATCATCGTAACAATAGCGCCACGCATAAGAGACGGTGTATCGGCATATTTGATCGTAATTAACGCGAGAAACCCATCCGATCGTAAATCGAATACCCATAGGCGGTAGAAGGATATCGTTACGACCCACTTATTACTGTGGATATTCCGCGCAATAGGGTGCATTGACAGCGTTCGTTCGAAAGCGCTTGTACAAAAAGTATATGATATATAGTTCGTGAAATTTTATCGAAATATCAAAAAGATTGTTACGATATTATTAACGATGTTACAGATCGTTCGTTCATCGTAACAGAAACGATCGCACGAGCTTCCGCCCGACCCCTTCTCGACGGGGGGCGGGGGGAGGGCGATCCTGACGCGACTGATATCTGGCAGGGTAACGGCGATACAGCTTCTGCTTCCGCTGGCACGTCGACGATCGTTGCAACCACTTTCCTATGGTCACCATCGCTAATTTAATTCGACGTTTATAGTTAATTCGCTCGTTTGTCCTTAATTCGATCTCGCCGTTCGTTCGATTAATGAGAAAAAAAGCGAATAAATTCGCCTGAATACGAAGGATGAATATGTACAAAAGTTAGGCTGTTATGAACGACTACGCGGTTGATAGATATCGAAAAATTACGCTTAGAGGATGAACGAACGTTTGGACCGGTTACGCGAGACGATCGACGAGATCGATGATTGTTCGTTTTCCTTTCCTTCCTTTTTCTTCTTATTTATTCACTTATTTACTTATTTAGTCGATCGCGACGCGCATACCGCACGAAGCATTTATATACACACATGCACGCGCGCACACACACACACACGCGCACACACACACATATGTATGTATATATAATTCTGAATCGACGAGGGAGAATTATTATTCTTTTGTCCCCGCGTTGGTGTTATACTTTCTCTCGGTAGCTATAATCGCGAACACAATCGATTCTTTTCAACCGTCGTAATAACATTATTTAAGAAATAGAACAAGGATATATTTATTTGTATACATATAATATATATGTATATATATCTATATATATATAATATGTATATCGGCTATCAATAGTTTCATCTCTGTCAAACATTCGATAACATTGAACATCACATATTTCCTCTCTCTCTCTCTCTCTCTCTCTGCTCATTCGCACCCTTCCTTTCTTTCTTTAATCCCCCTTTTCGTCGATTCATTCTCGTTCACTTGGTCTCCATCTAACTTCGGTCGCATTTCTATATCTTTTCTGATCTTTTTTTTTTTCTTTTTTTTTTTCTTTTTTTTTTTCGCTTCAACCATTTACACGACAGCAGCACGTTAGAATATGACGAAACGTAACAGCGAAGAACCTTGATAATCGCGTGTCTAGAGGACCAACGAGTAATCCATCTCTCTATCCCTTTCGTCTTAGCTTCTTATCCTTTTCTTCGCGTTTCAACCGAGCAGCCGGCCCCGAGAACGAGAACAGATTTTTTGCACGATGGGATCCAATCGATCTCATCTATTGGCAACGTGGTTCTCGACAAAGGTGCTCGTTCCTCCACTTTCCCCTTCCTCCTTCTCCCCATTCTCTTATTCTTCGTAGCGCTTTTACGTTTACGAGTGGACAGCCTTATATCGGCACCCGAACGAAAGTATCATGCCAGTTTACGCGCTCGCTCGCATTCTTGTTGTTCCTTCTCCATGCACTCTTTGTTTCGCGCGATCGAACCGATTGGAAAACTCGGAGAACATAAAAACAAAGTGCAACTCGCAAATATTCGGCATCCTCGTTACATGCCACACCCACAGCCTCAGAAGTTTACATAATACAATAACGTAGCTTAATCGATACGCCCCCCCCCCTAACACGTGTGTGTGTGTGCGCGCGCGCACGCTTGTGTGTGTGTGTGTGTGTGTGTGTGCCGGTGCAGCAGTAACGTGTATGATATACCTATATGATATATTTATATTTATATATATATATTCATTCATCTTTATACCCTCCTATATTTATAGCGACGGCCCCGCGACCGCGTTACTCGCTGATATTATCAATGATATTAATAATATTAATATCGTTAACATTGATATTATTAATATAATCGTTCGTAGTAATACCGACTACTTAATCTTAGTAGTACTTTTGTAATACGGCTCCTTTCTCCAAGGGTGCCGCCTTAAAATATACATATACATGTATATATATAATATTTATATATATATATATATATTTATATATATAGTGTATATATTAATTTAGAATTGTGCAATGAAGGTTTAGAGCCATTAGTGCGACTACTGCTGCGGATGTGGTCGGACAAGTCGCTTTCCGTGTCTAGTATACATCGATAACGTGGGGTGCGGAGTGCGAATTCTTGTTTATATTTATTTATTTTTTTTTTTCTTCTTTTCAACTGTTATATATTCGTTTCTTGGTAAGACCGTCTTAAGCAGATACTCGGTGATCTAAACTTCCATGGAAGCTTATTTCAGAGGCTTCCGTGTCTCAGCCACTAACACCTCTATACCCTTCTTGTCCTCAGTCTTCCGGTTCCCTCCAATATACATCGTATCTTCCAACAACGCGTATCTCATTATTCTCAGTGCAGTAACGACCTAACCGAAAATACAAAACCAAGAATCCTATCCTTGTCCTCAATGCCCTGTCCAGTCTTCTCTATCCATCATGCAGCAAAAAGATCGGCAAGATTAATTTCTACTATCTCCCTTGTTTCTCCTTTCAGACACAGAGTCCTCGTCCATCTTTCAACGATTCCCGCAATCGGGGGTGTGTGAAATCGTCTCTTCTATGCGTACAGCAGCCTCGGGGGAAGGATGGCGGCCCCCTGCACGGCGGCTGGACCATGGACACCCTGTTATACCCAGGAATCGCCGGCTGAGGCGGCAGTCGAATTCGGTGGAACGTTTACCGTTGCGGTGGCGGCCGAGCCATCGGGAACACCAACACCATCGGCCACCCACTGACCAGCCGTGGGTGCACCGGCCGCGACGCCCACTCCCGAGCCGACGACCGGGCCCTGACCCTGCGCCTGGCCCACCCCCAGCTCATACTGCCGCTTCTTTTTCTTCTCCAAGTTAACTTGCGCGTAGAGCGGCTCACCGGGTTTCGGTTGCTGCAACACACACACAAGCCAACGGTTAGTTTAGAGCCCTGGCTCGGAGGGTAGCCGGGGGTGGATCGGTCTGGAGTGGGCTGTCGCGTCGCTCGGGGAAACGGGCCCGGATCTTTTTTTTTTTTTTATTTCGTACCCCTTCTTGCTTCGTCCTTTCCCTTTACCTCGATTTTATTTTACTTTTCATTTCGATTCCTTTGCAGTTCATTTATCTTTGGAGGGTTGACCCTTTCGCTATTAGAAACTACTAGTCGTTATACCGATTTTTAGATTGCAGATCGTCGATTAACGCTACGCGCGAGCGAATACTTTGCTACGGAAGTTCGCGATGGCCGTTCTCGTTGTATGCACAGATACATCCAATGATAGCTATAACTTAACTTTGAGGTCCAATACGAATTCAACGTTTGAGTCCAACTCTAACTGGACCGTAGTCTTCACTTGTCTTTCATTTTCTTAATTGTAACATTTTTTACAATAAATAGCGTACACATATTGGTATTTTTGGTATTCTCATATTTTTATTAAATTCGATTGAACTCGATGTAGGATCGTGAAGAGTTCACTGATTTAATAGCGGAAAGGTTAAAATATAATTGATTTTGCAGCTTCTTTAATCTTCAACGGCGTTTTGCGCCTGATTTCTGTACTCATAAAAAATGACAAGGTAAGCCTTTAAAAACACCGACTCGTATCTTACAATGGATCAGTCATAAATAATATTACCTATGCAACCGTATCAATCAAAAACCAAGAATACCGAGAAGGAGAACGGGAACAAAACTCCAAAGCTTCTAAACAATCGTATTATGACAAAAAATATAACAGCGACACGATGGTTACTGTCAGATACTCTTTTATTATGCTCGATTAATTTGGATATAAATAGATTATAAATAAGTTCGTGCAATAGTCAATGTGTCACTATAAACCATGCTTCGAGGTGCGCTTAGCTTTTCTCTCATACGATAAAAGTCGCTTAAGGAGTGTCTCTGTCTACGCGAGTTCGAGTTTTTATATATATATATAAAAAGAAGAAAAAGAAAATCTCTTTTTTACATTAATAGTTGACCGTTAAACACGCTGCATTTCGTTACGATATTAAACAAACAGTGTTGTTTAT